>PKMM01033968.1:691678-998754 GCA_002933915.1 Eutrema heterophyllum
TTTTTTTTTTTATATTTAACACTTTTTATTTGGTAGTTTTTATTTTTTCTCTTACTTTACTTTTTCAATGTCATTTGTTTCCATTATATAAAACACAATTCTTTTTCCTTTTTTGTTATTTTTATTTGGTAATTTTTATTTATTTTTTCTTACTTTAGTTTTTCAATGTTATTAGTTTCCATAATATAAAACACAATCCTTTTTCCTTTTTTATTATTTTTTCTTTAAAAAAAAAAATAAATAACTAACAAGATGAAAGTTTATATTATTATCTTGACACATGTTGCAATCTTAATCATAATGGAAATGATTATAAACTTATAAGTTTGGTCATATATTAATAATTTTTATTTTAAATTTAGAGTATATTTATAATTTTCCTTTTTTAAGATTGGTCGTGATTGTAGATTATAAACTTTTAAGTTTCAAGAAGGAGCAAGTGGGCCAGTGGTTGCCACACATCTGTTGTCATCTTACCGGTGTCGAGTTCGACTTCACTTGCCCTCCATGTGTGGGGATATTTGGCTATTGGGCCGGCCTGTTGTGGCCCAAAATGATGACAAAAAAAAAACTTTTAAGTTTCCTTTTGTCATTTTCCTTTATTATAAGTTTTTCTTATTTATTCTTGTTTTTTATTTTTTTAAGATTGCATTTTTTTAGTTTAACATTTTTTAATATTTACTTTAATTAATTTTTACTTTTTATTAAATAAAGACATGTCAAGATCTAAATAAACCGTGACAAATGTCACGATCTCGTGAGTATGAATTATCTTACGTGTCATGCCGTTGAGAGATCCAGCTTTATATAATAAGATTACAAAATTGTTATAGCAAAACTTTTTTCAAAATATAAAATGTCTCTGCAAGGTAAACATTAGAAAACTCAGGGTTCTTTTCTCTCAAAATCGTAAAAAATTAGAAATAGTTATGCATTATGCACATCCATCTAATGCATTTCCCAATTCTTTGCAAATTTGGAATCACATTTACTATCAATATGAATAATATTGGATCGATTGACATACATTTTCAACATTTTCTCAAAACACAGTAAGTATTAAGGATATTTAGTATCTATGTCTTAACGGTCTAAAGTGTAATTATGTTTACCCTAATCTCTTGTATGTATCTCTATAAATACTTGTAAACCTCAGTCTAATAAGATCAACACATTCAGTATCTATATGGTATCAGAGCCATCGCTCCTAAAAACCTAAACGTTTCTTCTTTTTCAATCACTAGGCCGTCACCATGACTGAACCAAACAATGAAATTCCCATCACTACCACTTCTCTTCTCCACATAACAAGTCTAACGTCTCAAAATTGACGCCTACCAATAATCTCATGTGGGGGGGGGGGGGACAAGTTCATTCGTTGCTTAATAGTGAGGGTCTCGCTAGCCATTTGGATGGCTCCCTCGTCGTTCCACCGGCAACTATCACCACTAGTGCAACAACATCAGAGAATCCTGACTTTGTTCGCTGGAAACGGCAGGATAAGCTGATATACAGTGCCCTCATTGGTGCTTTGTCTGCTCCCATTCAACTTCTTGTCTCACGCACAACTACCTCTTCACAGATCTGGGAGAAATTGGCCTCTACCTATGTCAAACCAAGTCGCGGCCATATCAAGCAGCTCAAGACGCAATTGAAAAACTACACCAAAGGCACCAAGACAGTCGATGAATATCTACAAGGTGTCACGACCAAGCTCGACCAGCTTGCAATTCTCGGCAAGCCTTATGATCATGAAGATCTAGTGGAACTAATACTTCCAGGTCTCCCTGATGAGTAGAAGATAAGTCATTGATCATATTGAAGGAAGGGATAATCCTCCAAGTCTCATTGAAGTACACGAACGCTTGATCAATCATGACGCAAAATTGTTGGCTGTACCAAACACGTCTTCCTCCATTGTACATGTCTCTGCGAATACAGTGCAAAAACGCAATAACAACAACAATTACAATAATCGATCCAACAATAACAAGAGGTACAACATCAGTGTTGGAGGTGAGTTTAGCACTCCCCGGTTTAGCCTGGTTTGAACCGAGACCGGTCCAATTGATCCCGCTTTACGACGGTTCGAACTAAGTGAAGGGGGGCCCATGATCGCACTCAACGGGCTGAGCTCGGTGTAAAGCCCAACTCGCTGCCAAACGCGCCGACCTCTGAGATTTACGGAATCTTTCCCGATGTCGTTGGGAGAAAAAGAGATTTTCTTATCCTGATGAAACTAGGAAAAGGAAATCATCTCGATTTAGACCGACTTGGAACCTTTTAAAAAAGAAGGCCCTCGCCACATTTAATCCATCCACAATAATCTACAAGACCTAAGGAGATTCAAGAGCAAGAGAACTCGGCTTTTATCTTCTTAGTTCTTCAATCCTTTTTACGATCTAGCAATCTTGTAGCTCCACCAAGTTTAATCAAAAAAACAAGATTCGATCCATTGAGTTTACTGTTTTGCCCCTTGTGTGATTTTCAGAATCAACAATTGCCGCCGTCTGTGGGGACGATTTTTTCTAAACATAACATTAAACTTTCAGATCTCGTTGATTAAGCTCGACAATGGTGGAACCACCAATTAACCCGACGCTGAATGCCCAGAACAACGGGGTCAACAACACCGTTCTGGAGGATGACAACCCGACCAATGAAAGCGATGGTACACCAGCACTGATTCCGCCAGGAACCGTTACCGTAACCCCGACTCCAGTCGACCAAGCCACCCTCTTCCAAGCTATATCAGCACAGATAGCCGAACTCGCCAAGAAAAAAAATGAAAGGTTCGACTCTTTGCTCACAACTCAGACAGAATTCCATGATCAGCTCACCGAGATCAGACAAACGCCCTTCCGACCCAGTGAAGAGATGCTCGCCGATCTCCGTGGAAACCTATTCTCCGAATCACGTCAAAACACCACCATCCGACCTCCAGCTCTCGGATCAACCGGTAATCAAGAAACTCACATCACCGATCAGACGTCCCTGGATCCCAAACTCGACAGCATCAAAGCCCAACTTCAGGACATGAGGTTTAAATTTTACCAAGCCACCACCTTGGCACCACAGATCAACCGTGTGATCCAGGAGACACAAAAAAAAACCATTCACACAACGGGTTCTCGACATCCCAGTTTAGCGTCTGGAAAGAATCAAGATCCCACAGTACGAAGGCAACTCGGACCCCCGACACTTCATGACCTCCTTCGGCACCATGATGAACCGCTTCAAATTCCAAACCAAGGAGGAGCAAGATGCTGCGAAGTGTCAACTTTTTATCGAAAACCTCGGCGAGACCGCGCTCGATTGGTTCTCGCAACTCGAAGCAAACTCGATAAACAACTACACCGAGCTCACAACCAAGTTCCTCAAACGCTTAACTATGTTCATCAAGAAGAAGACCAAGAACGCTGAACTGTGGGCCCTCGAGCAAGGACCAAGCGAACCCCTACGAGACTTCATGGACCGATTCAATTTGGTGGTAGCCCACTGTACCATCGATGATGATGCCGCGATCGAAGCCCTCTACAAGGCAACATAGTATCAATCGGCCTTTCACAGGGAAATTCATCGTAACCGACCTCCAACCCTGGAAGATGCCCTACACAAGTCACATACGTATATTCTCGAGGAAGAGGAACATGCTGCCAAAGATAAGCAATAGGTTCTCTCAAGGCAACCCCTACCTAAAGAAAAGCTCAGGGTGGAAGCCTGCGAGCTACGAGCTCAATTTGAGCGACGTCCATGAACGCACCAAGTAACCCCCATTCCTCCGCATCAACCCTGAAATACTTGGGTTAGGCCGAAAGAACCGCAAGATGATCCAAAGGAATCCGCAAGTGATCCTGAACCATACTGTGAATTTCACAAAAGGAAAGGTCATAGTACTGAGGAATGCCGACACCTCAGAGACCTGCTACTTCGGGGTTATAAGAATGGCGAGATCTCACCTCAGGCCGCCCCCGACCTAATAATAGATTTCGCCGTAACAACACCAAGAACCAGAACACGGATAATAACTCCAAACGAGCTAAGGATAACGCCGATACCAAGCTGCCAAAACGCGATCCTGAAGATCATACGATCCCGAAAGCCCGAAAGAGGGTCCACATGATCATGGGTGCAATTGAATCTTGCAATTACTAAGTTTGGGCAATCAAGGAACACAGCCGCAAAGCAATTGCGGCACAGCAAAGTAACCGAGTTCCAGAAGGCGGCGTGCCCACAATCTTCACAGAAGCTGACACGGTCGGACTCCACATGCCCCATAACGACCCGCTGGTCGTCGAGCTACTCGTCGGCAACGTTACTGTTGAAAGGATTTTGGTTGACACCGGCAGCTCGGTCAACATCATCTTCAGACAGACATTGAAAGACATGGACGTCCCAGACTCAGAAATCAAGCCGTACATCAAACTTCTGACCGGATTCGATGAAGAACGACCATGACCGCGGGAACAATCAAGATGCCGATCTACGTCGGCGGAACAGTGAAAGTGATGAAATTCTTGGTTTTGAATAAACCAGTGATCTACAACGTCATACTCGGGATGCCATGATTATTTGAAATGATGGCCGTCATCTCAACTTACCACCAGTGCGTCAAGTTCCCGACACCATACGGTATCTTCACTCTTAAGGGGAACCAATCGATGTCTCGTTTGTGCACTATCAAAGAGTGCAAACTAAGAACTGCACCTCGCACCTGCGTGATCAGTTCGCACCCAACTCCAACTGACCTGCTAAACAAGAAAAAAGATCCCGACTTACCAAAGCGAGAATCAGTCTATATCGATGATATGATGGTGAAACCTCTTATCGCCAAAGATCACGTTCGACATCTCAGCACATGTTTCGACATACTTAACCAATACGGCATGAAACTCAACCCCACTAAGTGCACTTTCGGAGTCACCTCTGGCGAGTTCCTCGGCTACATCGTTACTCAAAAAGGAATCGAAGCTAATCCTAAACAGATCTCGGCAATCCTTGACCTCCCATCGCCAACAACGAAACGAGAAGTCCAAAAATTAATAGGTCGAATTGCCGCACTCAACCGATTCATCTCTCGATCTACCAACAAGTGTCTACCGTTCTACCAATTACTCTGCGGTAACAAGGACCTAGAATGGGACGATAAGTTTGAAGAAGCATTCAAACAACATAAGGAATACTTATCAACCCCGCCCGTCCTAGAAAAACCCGAAGATGAAGAGACTCTCTACCTTTACATTGCGATCTCGACATCAGCCGTAAGTGAAGTCTTAGTTAGGGAATATCGAGGTGAACAAAAACCCATCTTCTACATCAGCAAGTCTCTAGATGATGCCAAAACAAGATACCCCACACTTGAGAAACTCGCACTTGCCGTAATTATCGCAGCTCGGAAACTCTGTCCTTACTTCCAGTCTCATTCGATCTCAGTCCTCACCAATTAGCCTTTGCAAACAATTTTACACAACCCGACCCATTCTGGTAGACTCGCTAAATGGGCAATCGAGCTAAGCAAATACGACATAGAATTCAAGAGTAAAAACCAGCATCAAGTCCCAAGCCCTGGCCGACTTCCTTATCGAGTTACCATAAGAGTTAACAGTCACCGAGCTCCCAAGAGCAGAAAAATGGCTCATTCACGTCGATGGTTCATCATCACACCGAGGTTTAGGAGTCGGCATACGCCTACAATCCCCGAAAGGCGAAATCTTGGAGCAATCCTTCCGGCTAGAATTCCAAGCATCAAACAACAAAGCCGAGTATGAGGCACTTCTAGCCGAACTACGATTGGCCAAAGCAATTGGAGCAAAACATATACAAGCATTCTGCGATTCACAACTTGTCGCTAGCCAATACAGCGGTGAATACAACGCAAAGAACGATCGCATGGACACATATTCAAAGTTGGTAAAGGAACTCGCTGTCGAATTCCAATCTTTCAACCTCACTAAGATACCTCGCGGAGAAAATGCTCCAGGAGATTCCCTTACCGCCCTTGCCTCAAGCTCGGACCCTCATCTCCGACGTACAATCCCGGTTGAAAGCATCTCACGACCAAGCATCGAACCAGCCGAAACTTGCAACGTGACCACACGTAGGCGTTACTACGAGACGCATCCTGTTATCAATCCTAAACCACGAAAATCAAGGAAAAATCCGGATCCCGAGCTTAACGTGAACGCTGAAACCGGACACACCCCAAACAATCCAGAATTACGTGATCAGTCGGATGATGAAGACGAAATATCTGAAGGACTCCATGCTCCTATGGACATCGAGGCCGAAGAAGATACAGAGCCCGAAGACTGGACTATCAAGATCAAAATGTACGTCTATGAAGGAACGGTCCCGGCCGATAGATGGGCAGCTCGGCAACTTAAAATGCGGGGTGCCCATTACATCGTTCTCGACGGCGAGCTATTCTGATGGAGCGCGTCGGGCGTCCTCTTGAAATCCGTCGCTCGTAAGGATATTTACGAGGTCATGAGTAAGGTACACGACGGCGACGGTGGAAATCACTCCGGAGGTCGCTCTTTGGCCTTAAAGATAAAGAAGACAAGCTACTACTGGCCAACGATGTTAGCAGACTGCGAGAAATTCGACGCCAAGTGTGAAAAGTGTCAACGACATGGCCCGATGATAAACCTCCCAATCGAGCTACTCACCACTTCGACGGCTCCTTACCCTTTCATGCGATAGGCAATGGATATCATCGGCCCACTCCGCCGTTCTACGAACTAGAAATAGTTCATCTTGGTCATGACTGACTTCTTTACCAAATGGGTCGAGGCTGAATCTTATGCCGAGATACATGCTCTCGATGTCAAGAAATTCATCTGGAAATACATCATATGTCAACATGGAGTACCATACGAGATCGTCACATATAATGGACCACAGTTCATTTCGACATTGTTCGGCGATTTTTGTGCTAAGTGGAAAATTCGCCTAAGTTTCTCCACGCCGAGGTACCCACCAGGAAACGGCCAAGCCAAAGCAACCAATAAGACCATTATCGACGGCCTCAAAAAATGACTTGATACAAAGAAAGGATTTTGGGCCGATGAGTTAGACGGAGTTCTCTGGTCCCACCGCACTACACCTCGCCGATCTACTGGGCAATCCCCCTTTTCCTTAGCATACAAAGTAGAAGCTTTATGCCCAGCCGAGCTCGATATTCCAGGCATACGCCGAACAATGCTGACTCGAAATCCTGATCTCAACAACGAGATGCTTCTTAACAATCTATACACGCTTGAAGAACAGCGCGGACAAGCCCTACTCCGAATCCAGAATTATCAGCACTTAGCTGCTTGCTACTACAACAAAAAGGTCCGAGGTCGACACTTCGTAGACGGCGACCTCGTTCTTCGAAAGGTCTACCAGAACATATAAGAGAAAAACGCCGGCAAACTCGGTGCTAACTGGGAAGGACCCTACCAGATCATGTGCGTCGTCAAACCCGGTGTCTACAAACTGATGAAAATGGATGGAACTCCGATCCTGAGATCATGGAATTCAATGAACCTCAAATGGTTATACTACTAGTCCGGCTCAACGCCACAAAAAAAGGCTCACCGAGCTACTACTCTTATATCTGAAGTAATGTGAACTACGAATGGCTTGATCCCTTTTGGGGGTACGTAGGCAACCCATCACGGGTCCAGCTATGATTCTAATAAAAATTTATTAAGTCTTTACCATCTTAAAGCCGAGCTACCGCAGTTCGCCGAACTCTTCAGTTCGTATCCTTTCAAAGTCAAACTTTTCAGTTGGCGTTACAGTCTGAAACAACTAAGTAAATAAAAACTGAGCTAAGGGAGGGGAATACCATTACTTTCAACACATGAGTTCTTAAGTCAGATATGAATGAGGAATCAAGCTCTATGAACATCAATTACCTCGATGAAGTGCAAAAATTTGGCTCAGGCTTAAATGAACTTTGCTGGAAACATGGGTGTTTTCTAGTTAAATGGTCAATCTTTGGCTTTTTCATCGGTCTGATTGTAGAACTGTTTCTGTAACAATGAGCACTTAGAAGCAAAGTCAGAACAATAGAATCAAGAACTAAATCATAATCTCCAACAAGTTTTGACTCAATAAAACAAGTTTTGACTCAAAAACAATTGACTCAAAGAAAAACAAACGCAATGTCAGCAACTACCTCCCCTAGACTTAAACAATACTGTCCCCAGTGTTATTCAGCCTAGAGTTGGTAAAAGAAATCAAATGAAATGAGTGAATACGTGAAAAGCAAAGAAGTTACCGGATTTGGTAAGTGGTATCGAGGGATACCGCTAATGGTGTCGCTCGATACTGGGGCAGATTTGTATCGGGGAATTTTTGCATCGATCGATCAGTTTGCGATCGGTCGATCTATTTGCTCCTGCCCGAGTAAATTCCTAGTGACGGGAAAACAAGATTTTACGTTTTTGACGGGAAAATGATATTTTACGTTTTTGACGGGAAAACGAAATTTTACATTTTTGACGGGAAAATGAGATTTTACGTTTTTGACGGGAAAACAAAATTTTACGTTTTTGACGAGAAAACGAGACTTTACGTTTTTGACGGGAAAACATAATTTTACGTTTTGACGGAGAAACAAAATTTTACATTTTTGACGGGAAAACGAAATTTTACTTTTTTTACGGGAAAACGAAATTTTACGTTTTTTTACGGGAAAACAAGATTTTACGTTTTTGGTAGGAAAATGGAATTTTATGTTTTTGACGAGAAAATGACATTTTATGTTTTTTTCGGGAAAACGACATTTTACATTTTTTTGCGGGAAAACAGTATTTTTATTTATTATTTACTATTTATTAATAATTATTTCCTTTTTATTATTTATTATATGAGTTTTTGTAATTTTTTATTTAGTAATGATATTTTTGTCTTTTGTCATTTTTTTTTTTGACTGAACGTGATTCACCCAGGTGAGTCATCTTGGATGCATGTCATTTTAAACTTTAAACAAACATCAGTTGTCATCTTCAGATGATCCAATGAGTAAACAAACAAGCAAGTCAAATTATCAACTTATATAAGTCTTCTACGTTGCCGAGAAAAAGCTGATCAAAGTTTCAACCTGTATTTTTGGCTTTAGATAAATGAAGACAAACATATAATAAGGAGATAATATGGTATGGCTTTACCGGCAAGTCCCTCTCATTTCCACCGAAGTAACTCCATGATTGACTAAACCACAAAAGAAAAAAAAAAAAATTCCATGATTTACCTCTGTAGCCAAGAAATTGTTTTGAGAAAAAGAAAAAAAACAAGAGAAACACACAATGATTGATTCATATCTTCCTATCGCAGTTTCGTTTTTTTTTTTTGGGTCAACTAATAAAGATACGTAATATAAAGACTCCAAGTGTCTCTGTATCTGTCACTATCCTTCGTTTTTTTTTTCTCACTATCCTTACTTGACTTTGTCCTTCACAACCTTCACCGTTCCACATGCATCTTATCGATCTCTCTGTCGCCTTTTGTTCCCTCTCAACACAAGACACATTGTTCATAGTTCTCAAACAAATCATGTTACTATCTCCCCACTTCTTGTCTGGTCTTGTTCTTCCTCGTCTCCTTATTTCATTATCTTCCTTGTGCTTCAAGTAAGCAAGAACTTGAATTGTGTGAGACTCTGTTTCAGTGTGGGAACATCACCACCGGTTTCCCATTCTGGGGAGGGAATCGTCACAAACTTTGCGGTCATCCATTGATGGAGCTTCACTGCAACAAAAACATCACCTCTATATTCATCTCAAACCAAGATTTCAATGTTCGACAAATAAATCAACTATCAAACACTCTTAGACTTGCCAGAACAGAGCCTTTATCTTCTCTTTTCTCCTCTTTCTTCAAGAACATAATCTTGCCTACAAACTTATATTCGAGCTTTTGCCAACCTACAAGAGCTTAGCTTTCTACTACAGCTCCTCAGATGGTAAATGTCCTGACATGGTTCCGATCTCAATGTCTGAACAAGGTGAGACTTGCCATGCCAGATTCAGCGTGAACATTCCTACGAGTTTCCAGGAGAGAAAGAGTTGAATTTCACCAATTTGAAAAGTGTTGTAAGTAAAGGATTTGAGGTAAAGGTGAAGATCGATGAGAACGTGTGTCAAGAATGTTCATCCAATCATAAATTATGTGGCTTCAACGAAACCTTTCCATTTGGAGTTAAATGCATGCCATTTCCACCCCATCCAACAACTGGTAAGTTTCTTCTGCATCAATATCATTTCATATCCATTTTCTATAACAACTTATATATACTGAAGTAGTTAGTCTTTCTAATTAAGTTGTATCTGTTCCGATCTTCATCTGTTAATTCCCACGGTTTTTGACATAACTTACTAGTGATCCTTAAAAAAAGATAAAGTGAAACAAGATATAAACCTAACTCCTCTGAATTTTTCTTCCGACTTGACATTAACTTAGCATTTAAAAGAGAAAACGAAGAATGAAAAGGTCTTTCAAAGTAAACACCCCAAGTCTCCGCTTCTGTCACTGTCCCCGTTGACTTGGTCCTTAGTCTTTCACCTCATAGTTATGCCTCTCTTCTCTCTCTCTTTCTTACTGTAAATCACTTACTCTGCTCTTCTCTACAAAAATGAAATCCAAAGGAAACACTGTTCATAGATCTCAATCAAATGATGCACTATCTCCCGACTTCTTGTCTTATCTTGATCGTCATCCTCTCCTTATTCCACCATCTTTCTTGTGCTTCAAGTAAAAGAAAACTTGGATGGTGTGAGGCTCTGTTCCAGTGTGGGAACATCACCGCAGGTTTCCCCTTCTCGGTCATCCATTGCTGGAGCTTCACTGCTATAAAAACCAAACATCTATAATCATCTCAGACCATCTGTACGATGTTCTCCATATAGATCAAACATCCAAGACTCTTAGACTTAGCAGAGCAGAGCTTCTAGGTTCTTTTTGCAACGCTTCATTCACAGTCGCAACCTTCCCTCCCAAAATCTTCGAGCTTTCACCAACCTACAAGAGCCTCTGTGTTTTTCACCTCTGCGACCCTAAGCTTCCTCACCGTTCGAGTTATATATGTCCTGGTAGAGGTCCTGTCTCAGTGTCTGAAAACCTTGATTATCACAAGTCCTGCTATGACAGTTTCACAATTAACGTTCCTAAGAGCTTCGTTCCCGAAGAGAAAGAGTTGAATTTAACACATCTTGAAAGTGCTTTAAGTGAAGGGTTTGATGTGAAGGTGAAGATTGATGAGAAAGCCTGTCAAGAATGTTCATCATCTCATGGAATCTGCAGCTTCGAAAATACCACACAGTTTGCTGCAAGGATGCCTTATCATCAGGATGCAATATACTCCATCTACCTGATGGTTAGTTTTCTTTACATCTTCTTTAACAACTTCTACTGAAGTTGCAGTTTTTTTCTCATTCTGCAGACCCTTTTTTCTACCCTCTCACATATCAGTTACAATTTTTGTTTTGTTCATTTACACATTTTTCTTCATGACTTACGAGTGAGCTTGAGTTGGAATTTAATTAGTCACTATCTTTCACTGATTGATTTTTCTTCTTCCACATGAGTTAGTTTCCATAGTGGATGGTCTTTGACTTTTCAACACTCCATTTTTTCTGCAATTTCTTTTTGATAATTTTTGATTAGGTTCAGAAGTTTCAAAGCACATGACTTTGAAGTCGTTGTACAAAATAAAATTAGAAAGTAGGTTGGTCAAAGAGACCAAACGTAATTTCATTTAATTCAACTCTTACAAAACCAAGACTTAGACCAAAACCATTCACATATCCCTTCTTATCTTCTTCTTCACCATTTTCCTATCGATCAATCTGTTTCTATCCCCCAACGAAATCTATGTTCTATAGAGTCATATGGATGCTGTTTTTGATCCCATCTTGGGTTTTCTCAGCTGAGGAGCGTAACATACTCAAGCTTGAATGCATCGGAAGTGTCGCAGAGGTTAGCATCACCTCCGTGAAGTTCAGAATCTTAGAGGCAAACCATACCTCTCGTATCATAAGACTCGCCAGGACTGAAGTTCTGACGATTTATTACGGCTGCTCAGACTTTTCGATTTCTACTTATATGGGAGAGCTTAATTGTGACGATGATAAAAGTTATTATGTGACGAGAAGCCTCTCGTCCCCTCAACTTCCAAGTCGATCATGCAATGGAAACATCAGTATTCCCACGTCTAGACCCTTGCTCGACACACTGGAGAGAAGTCCAGCTCCAGATAATCTAAAGAGACTTGTTGAAGAGGGTTTCTATAGTTCTTAGTAGAGTTTGATTATGAACACACAAAAATAAGAAATAACTCTTCTTATTGCTTTAGAAAATATCTCAAAACTAGAGCTTTCACAATCTCTCTAGAACCTCATAAGTTAGGTTACACATTGACATCTCCTTATATAGACATAGACAAGATCCTATTTCTATTAGGAACACAATTCCTTGATATATTTAGATAACTCCTAAACATATTCCTAATCCTAATAGAAAACACTTCTAGAATAACTTGCTGTTCAAGTTAACTTCAAATTTATCCCAACATTCTCTCCTTTAAGCTTGAAGTCTTCTTTGATCACACCTTGAACTCCAATAAGATATCTCATCTCTTTAAACTTGTTTCTTCCAAGTGCCTTAGTCAATATATCAGCCTTTTGCTCAATCCCGGGAACATGTTCGACCTCTATTTGTCCATTCTCCACACATTCCCTAATGAAATGATACCTGCAATGTATGTGTTTACTCCGACCGTGAAACACTGGATTTCGAGTAAGAGCTATTGCCGACTGGTTGTCAATACGAATGACACTTCTTTCACATGACTTTCCAATAACTTCTGTAAGCAGATCTTGGAGCCATATTTCTTGTTTTGCAGCTTCAGTACCCGCCATAAACTCAGCCTCACATGATGACAAGGCCACAGTATCTTGTTTTTGAGAACACCAAGAAATTGGACTCTCACCAAGATAGAATATGTAACCCGACGTGCTTTTGCCGTCATCAAGATCAACATTATGACTACTATCGCAGTAGCCTACCAACTTTGGTATCTTCGACAAAGAATGCTTAAACACCAAACCAAGGGTTGTAGTTCCTTGCAAATACCTTAAGCATTGCTTCATCGCAGCTCCATGGGATTCTCGCGGACTCTGCATATATCGACTAAGTATCCCTACACAGAAAGACAGATCTGGTCTTGTGTGAAGGAGATAGCGAAGACAACCAACATTCTTTCTAAACCTTGTTGCGTCGATCTCCTTTTCATCTTCAGCTTTGGACAAGTTCAGTCCAGACTCCATTGGTGTGTGAGCTAAGTTGCAATTCTCCATTCCAGCTTCTTCTAGGATCTTTAAAGCATAACGTTTTTGATTCAACGTTATTCCTCCTTCATGTTGACACACTTCTATTCCAAGATAGTATGTTAGTTTACCGAGATCACTCATGTCAAATTTGGAGGACATCTCCTTCTTAAACTTGTCAATAACCTTTCTATTTGTCCCTGTAACAAATAAATCATCCACATAGACTGCTATAAGGAGAAGGTTTTCACTTACTTCCTTTCGGTAAACTGACGGTTCCTTTGAACACTTTGTGAACTGCAGCTCCTGCAATATTTGGTTGAGTTTGTTATTCCATGCTTTCAGAGCCTGTCTTAAACCATACAAAGCTTTATTGAGCTTGTAAACTTTTTTTTCACACCCTTTCACTTCAAAAAACTCTGGTTGTGAGACATATACTGTTTCCTTTAGCTCTCCGTGAAAAAACGATGTTTTAACACCAAGGTGATGTATTTCCCATTCGTTTGATGCAGCAAGGATGATGGGGAGTCGTATTATCCCGAGCCGAGCTACTGGAGCGAATACTTCCTCAAAATTAACTCCATATCGTTGCACATAGCCTTTAGCAACAAGTCGAGCTTTGTACTTATTAATGCTTCCATCAGAGTTGCGTTTAAGTTTGAAAACCAACTTTAAGCCAATAGGTTTTGCTCCACTCAGAAGGTCTGCAAGAGTCCATGTCTGATTCTTCTTGATCAAGTGAATTTCATCTTCACAAGCAACCATCCATTCCTTTGATTCATTTGCTTCCTCGAAATTCCTTGGTTCATCGTTCAGACATAATAACAATCTTTCTCCTTCTTCTTCAGCGAGCAAAACATAATCTGCAAGATAATTTGGTTTTATGCTCTGTCTCTCACTTCTTCTCAAAACCACTTGGGGCTGATCAAGAACCTCTACATCCTCTATCTCACGTTCCTGTGATGCTGCATCATAGCTTGAATGTTTAACACTTTCAGATTGCTCTCCATTCGTCTGTTCTATGTCAACATTCTCTATAATCTCTTGTATGCCTCGGTTACCAAATTCTTCAAAGATGACTTTGAAACCTTTGTTTTGTTCTTCCTCCGAGTTTTTATGACTCCAGTTCCAACTTGTTATCTCGTTAAACACCACATCACGACTTACCACTATTTTCCGAGCTTGAGGATCGAGTAATCGATATGCCTTTGACCCTGGTTTTGTTCCTAGATGAACGAGCATTCGTGATCTATCATCCAGTTTCTTCAACTGCGTCTTCTCCGTCTTTGCGTATCCAATGCACCCGAAAATCCTGAGATGTTCTATGTTTGGTTTCCTCTTCCGAAACACTTCATATGGGGTTATATCCTTGAGAGCTCTAGTTGCTATCCTATTCAGAAGGTAAGTTGAGTGTCTGATAGCTTCTCCCCATAGATAGTTCGGCACTCGCATGTGTTTCATCATGCATCTTGCCATCTCTAATAAGGTTCTGTTACGCCTCTCAACAACACCGTTTTGTTGGGGGGTGTATGGAGCAGTGAGATGTCTCCTTATCCCTTCGTTTTCACAAAAAGAGTTGAACTCTTGTGATACGAATTCTCCTCCTCTGTCTGTTCTAAACGTTTAGATGGTTGCTCCTGATTCATGCTCCACTAGGCTTTTGAATTTCTTGAACTTAACGAAAGCTTCTCATTTCTCTTTCAACAGAATAGTCCACATATACCTAGAGTAATCATCAATAAGGACGAAGATGTATCTGTTTCCAGCTAACGTACTTGGGCTTATGGGACCACAAAGATCTCCATGTATGAGCTCAAGTATCTTAACAGCTCGATACGAGGTTGCTTGTGGGAACACCTGCCTGGTTTGCTTCCCAAGTAGACATGATCCGCAAATCTCCTTCTCAATGTTGATACTTGCAATCCCTTGGACTAGCTCTCTTTCTATCATTGACTTTATGGTATCAAGATTCACGTGTCCCAGTCTTGCGTGCCATCTCTTTGATTCACTTATCCTTGCTAGATTCAGACAGTCAGTATTTCTTATTCCCATCCTTACCTTGTATAAACGGTTTCTTGATATGCTGGCTTTAACAAGCAACTTTCCCTCACGATCATGCATTGTTAGACATTCACCTCTCATCCTTATGTCACAGCCAGACTCCGTAGCTTGACCGAGACTAATGATATTGCTTCTTAAATCCGGAATGAAGTAAACGTCAGTCATTACTCTATGTTCACCGTTTACATCAGTAAAGGATATTGAGCCTTTTCCTTTGATATCTATGCGAGAACCATCACCAAATCTCACTTTTCCTGTAACTGACTCATCAATTTGCTCAAAATACCTTTGGTCTCCAGTCATGTGGTTGCTAGCCCCATTGTCGAGGTACCAAACATTCTCCTCTCCGGTGTTTGTTTCATAGTCGCTTGGTATACAATGTTTCTCATTTAGGTATACCACTTCATGCATCATTAGTTCATCTGCACTTTGCGTATCGTTGTTGTTGTTGTTGTTTTCTTGAGCTTCTTGTAGTTTGAGCAAGCGGTCGGGACATGTAGAGGCGAAGTGACCAATCTTATCACACCGATAGCACGTTACTGTGGATATGTCTCTTCCACCATTAAATCGTCCTCGACCTCTCCCTCTGCGTCCTCCTCGACCTCTGCCTCTCCAGTTATTGTTGTAGTTACGGTTTGATTGCTCTGTTTGATCCTCCATGTTTGCATACATCAGTTTGGTTTGATCTTCATGAGTTTCTTCTTCATCTTCGAAGATACGTTCTTCATATGCTTTTAGCCGTCCCACAATATCCTCGTCGTCTTATTAAGGTCCAATACTTGCTCAAGAGATGCGACAATGTGTATATATTTCCTTCGAGGGAGGCTCTGAAGAAACTTCTTAACCAATTTGGATTCATTGATGTTTGCTCCTAGGGCAGCTGACTTTGACGAAACTTCTGATAGTTTGCCTACAAAATCATCAATGGTCTCGGTTTCTTTCATCTTTAGACGATCAAAATCTGCCATCAGCGTTTGTAACCTAGCTTCTTTGACTCTATCTGCTCCCACATGCCTTGCCTTGATCGCCTCCCAAACTTTCTTTGCTGTGTCTAATTCTCCAACTTGCAGAATCAGTATCTCGGGAACAGATTGGAATAACAGAGCTATGGCCATGTTATTCTTCTCGGATTCAGCATCAGGTGAATTGTCTCTATAATCTCCCAACTTTATGCACTTTAAGGGCAATCTTCATCCTCATGGCCCAGACGGTGTAATTTGTTGAGTTGAGCATAGGGCATTGAATGGAAGAGGGTCCTCCTCCTTCCTTCGGTATGTCCGGTATGACAGCGACTTCCGTCGTCATCTCTTTTACGATTTTAAGTAGCTCTGATACCAAATATAGTTCTTAGTAGAGTTTGATTATGAACACACAAAAATAAGAAATAACTCTTCTTATTGCTTTAGAAAATATCTCAAAACTAAAATTTTCACAATCTCTCTAAAACCTTAAGTTATGTCACACATTGACATCTCCTTATATAGACATAGACAAGATCCTATTTCTATTAGGAACACAATTCCTTGATATATTTAGATAACTCCTAAACATATTCCTAATCCTAATAGAAAACACTTCTAGAATAACTTGTTGTTCAAGTTAACTTCAAGCTTATCCCAACAGTTTCGAGCTTGGACTTAACCGAGAATGTATGATGTGCATGAACTCTGGGGGTGCTTGTGGATTTAATCAGACACTTGGATTCGTCTGCTATTGTACAGAAAAGCCAAATAGCCGTACTTGCGGTTCTGGAAACAAGAGTAAGATTTCTTGCCTATATGTTCTAATTCCTAATGTTCCTCCACAAAAAAACACTACTTGTCCTTTCCCCAAATCTCCCCACCGTTCCACCTTTTGATTAGATCATCTACCGAAAACCCTATTAGCTAGTTTCTATATAACTATACACAGAAACACCCTTTAGTTTCAAGTTTCAAGTTTTTAGTTTCTATTATGATTCAAAGTTCCCTCTTCGTTTTGGACTGACCTTTTTTTTATCTGGTGCCATTCCATTGTTGCAGGACTCCATACTGGATCAATAGCAGGTGTTGCACTTCTCCTGTTATTCTGCAATACACAATTTGATAACCATGGGGATACCATAGTCTTATTATGAAAATATTTTTGTTTTGGTTTCTAGGCATACAGGTTTGTTATGTCTCATCAACCGGAGAAGGAGGACATCAGAGGATCCGATACAACAGAATCTAAGCCTTATTCCACTGAAACACTATAGCTACGCTCAAGTTAGGAGAATTACGAATTCATTCGCCGAAGTGGTTGGGAAAGGCGGTTTTGGAACTGTCTATAGAGGAACCATTTGTGACGGTTGTGGTGTTGCGGTGAAGGTCTTGAAAGACTCAAAGGGTGGTGAAGACTTCATCAATGAAGTTGCGAGCATGAGTAAAGGTTCTCATGTCAATATTGTTTCCCTGCTTGGATTCTGCTCCGAAGGTTCCAAGAGAGCAATTATTTATGAATTTTTGGAAAATGGATCTCTTGATGATCAATTCATCTCAAGCAAGACCTCAATGAACTCGGATTGGATGGCACTGTATGGGATCTTGCTAGGTGTTGCTAGAGGTCTAGAGTACTTGCATTTTGACTGTAAAACAAGGATCGTGCATTTCGATATTAAACCTCAGAATGTGCTATTGGATGGGAGTCTTCGTCCCAAAGTTTCTGACTTTGGTCTTGCTAAGCTCTGCGAGAAGAATGAGAGCATCTTATCACTACTAGACACAAGAGGAACGATAGGCTACATTGCACCGGAACTGTTTTCGAGAATGTATGGTAGAGTTTCCCACAAATCAGATGTGTATAGCTACGGAATGCTGGTTCTTGAGATGATAGGAGCAAGGAACAAAGAAAGAGCTTCTCAAAAATCTGCATCTAACCCAAGCTCAATGTACTTTCCAGAATGGATATACAAGGATCTTGAGAAGGGAGACAGTGGAAAGCTTAATGGGAATGGCATCACCTAGCAAAGAAAATGACATCTCGCCTTCCAGTCAACTCAACGAAGTCTTTTATACTGAGGTACGCTTTCCAAGCCTCTGTTCATTCGATCTGGTGTGAAAGGAATAGTAGACGACACGGTGAAAACCCTACTCCGATTGCTCTTCTGACTAAGCAAATAGACGTTAAGGTGCGTAATAGACTAAGCACAGCTCGAAGAGAAGGAAAGAAAAAATACGAAGATGGCTTGCGTACATGGTTTGCTACAAGAAACCCATGAAAGAACATTGTCTCTAGTTGTTTCTTTTTCCAAAAGTTAGAAAACACGGTGTAACAAAACGTTTATTTTTTCTTTGAATATAATTTAACATTTTATTCACAAAAAAAAAATGATATTGGTGGGGTTGTGGTGTATTCAGCCTTCACCATCAGATCGCCCACCGATGAACAGAGTGGTGGAGATGATGGAAGGAAGTGTGGATGTTCTTGAAGTCCCTCCTAGGCCTGTTTTCCAAATTCCAGCAGCGCCTTTTCAAGAATCTTCTATAATCTCAGAGGACATATCGGGTTGCACAGAAGTATGTTCCATCAATGTCGCATAAAGAAAGAAACATCCTTGGAACCCATTAAATCCCTAGTCTTCCTAGATTTCAGAGGAGAATTCAATCCCGTGTGAGACATGATTTCTCCATAAGCTGTAATTCGCAAGCTTTTAGTTTATAAGCAAACCTACTTGAACACATATATTTAGAAGAAAAATTTAACGTACTTTAATCATTTCATTGGATTCTTCACCTTCTTCTCCAAAGCAACACAAGGAAAGAAAGAAAAAAACAGAACACTTGTCTGTGAATGTTTTTCTCTTTGGTAGCAAAACCAAACACAAAGTAGGATCCTTTTCAACTCTCGAATATACGGGAGGGTGGAGGGCCCCCCAAGCTTCGCTTTACTTATTGAATAAATTTTTTTGAACTTAAGTCTTTGACGTTACTTGTGAAAAAGCTAATCAAATTGTTGATTTTTCTAGTCTCCTAAATCCTCCATGGTCGGTAAGTCCCTCTCATTCCCACTGGAGATTTAATTCCATGTTTGGCCTCATGTTCCGAACAAATTCTTAGTAACCGACTTTTATGTGATATCAACAATTAAAGGTTTTAGAATTGGTAACAAGAGAACAGAAGGGAAAAGATTATTTATCCTTGTTGATCTAGAAGATGTCCAATACCATTCTTTTGTTGTTCTTATATATATCCACGAGAAAAAGAAAAAGAAAAAAAAGGAACAGCCAATTACCAATCTTATTCATCACAAACCCAAAAGACTCCCAAGTCTCTCTGTATCTGTCACTATCCTTCCTTGACGTGGTCCTTCACAACCAGGGGCGGTTCTGGACAGGTGCAGGGTGTACAAATGCCCGGGGCCTATGTTTTTTTTTTGGGGCTAAAAAAATTTTGAACGGGGCCCAGGATTTTATTGCACCACCCCTGTTCACAACCTTCACCGTTTCCACATGCATCTTATCGATCTCTCTCTCGCCTTTTGTTCCCTCTCAACACAAGACACATTGTTCATAGATCTCAAACAAATCATGTACTATCTCCCCACTTCTTGTATGTTATTGTTCTTCCTCTTCTCCTTATTTCATCATCTTCCTTGTGCTCTAAGTCAACAAGAGTGTGAGGCTCTGTTCCACTGTGGTAACATCACCGCTGGTTTCCCCTTCTCGGGAGGGAATCGTCCCCAATTTTGCGGTCATCCATTTCTGAAGCTTCACTGCTTTAAGAACAACACCTCTTTAACCATCTCAAACCATCTGTACAATGTTCTCCAAACAGATCCAACAGCTAAGACTCTTAGACTTGCCAGAGCTGAGCTTCAAGGTTCTTTTTGCAACACAACATTCACCAACGCAATCTTGCCTCCAGAAATCTTTGAGCTTTCGTATGCCTACAAGAGCCTCACTGTTTTCTTCCGCTGCAACGCTAAGCTGCCTTACAATTCGAGTTATAAATGTCCTGGTAGGGGTCCTGTCTCAGTGTCTCAAACCCTCGATTATCACAATTCCTGCGAAGGCAGTTTCACAATTAACGTTCCTAAGAGCTTCGTTCTAGAAGAGAAAGAGTTGAATTTGACACATCTTGAAAGTGCTCTAAGAGAAGGGTTTGATGTGAAGTTGAAGATTGATGAGAAAGCTTGTCAAAGATGTTCATATTTTGGAGAATCCTGTGGCTTCGTCGGTACGCAGGTCTGCTGCCAGGATAATCCTCATCCATCAGGATTTTGCGTTGAAGTTCCTTATCATAAACGCGATCCACTTGATGGTAAATTTTCATAGCCGCCTTCTTTAACAACTTATTTTGGAGTTGCAGTTCTAATAAGCCTAGGATCATTCTCCTTGATGAACTCAAAAAAGTTGTAGATTTCTTTTTACAAGTTTTTCTCATTCTGCAACCCTTTTTCTACCCTCTCAAGTATCTAAGTGGAATTTGTTCCGAGCTTCTTATTCTGTTTGTATTTTTTGTTTTTTTTTTTGGGCTCACATTGACTTGGTTACTAGATTTTATGTATTCCGATCTTCCTCTGTTGATTTTCACACTTTTAGACATAGCTTACTAGTGATCGTTAAAACTATGGTGATAGCAAGCTATGTTTAAAAGTGTGAATATAAACAGACCATTAGCTACTGAAACTGACCGATGTACAAGAAGAAATTCAATTAGTAACTTAGCATTAGTCACTATGTTTCACTAATTGAATATTCTTCTTCTACATCTGTCAGTTTCAGTAGTTAATGGTCTTTGCCTTCCATTTTTTCTGCAATATCTTTAGATTCTATGGAACTAAAAAGACAAAGGGAGAAATTTAGAAAGGGCCTTGGAGATGTCATATTTTGTAAAAACTAGATCCGACCTTTGAGATATTTTTTCATTAGGTTGCAGAAATGTCAAAGCACATGGCTTTGATGTGAAAAAAAAAGACGATGCATAGGTTCCTTTAGTTCAACTCTTACAAAACCAAGACATTCACTGATCCCATAATCTGGTCTTCTTCTTCTTATTGTTCACCATTTTCTTATTTGCCTCCAAACACAATGATCAATCTGTTTCTATCCCCAACAAAATGAATGTTTATAGAATCATATGGATGCTCTTTGTGATCCCATCTTGTGTTTTCTCAGCTAAGGAGCAATACAGACGCTGCAGTACCCCATTTAGATGTGGTGATCAGAAAGATCTCTTTTACCCTTTCTGGACTCTTGGCAGAGAAGACTGTGGCCACCCCGAGTTCAAACTTGATTGCACCGCATTTATTGCAGAGGTTAGCATCTCATCCGTAAATTTCAGAATCTTAGAGGCGAACCGTACCTCTCGTATCATAAGACTCGTCAGGTCGGAGTATTTCAGCACTTTTTGTCCCCAAAACCCACTAAATGTGACGTTCAACGAGAACATCCTTCAATTGGCTCCTGGCACCGAGCCGCTGACGATTTATTACGAATGCCCACACCTTCCAACTTCTACCTATGTCGGAGAGCTTGATTGTTATGATGGAAAAAGTAGTTACTATGTGACGAGAAACCTCTCGTCCACTCTACTTCAACCCATGAGTAGCCTTTTAAACGACTTCAGGGAATCGTGCAAAAGAAACGTTAGTGTTCCCGCTTCTGGACCGGCATTGAACATGCTGCGGAACAATTTGACTCCAGATAATCTTCAGAAGGCTGTTAAAGAGGGTTTCGAGGTTGGGCTTAACCAAGAATGTCTGATGTGCATGGACTCTGGGGGTGTTTGTGGATCAAATCAGACCTCAAGTGAATTCGTCTGCTATTGTATAGATGGGCGTACTAACAGTACTTGCGGTTCTAGACACAAGGGTAAGATTTCACAAGAACCACCACTTGTCCCTTCCCCAAATCTTCCACACACCGACCTATTGATGTTGTCTTGAGTTCCAACTAACCTTTGGTACGGTTCCATTGATGCAGGATTCTCTTATTTGGCGAAAATAGGTCCTTAACCTTCTTTTGTTCTTTAAATATACTTCTTTTTTTTTGTTGTTAAAGTTCTTATCCAAACAATTTCTTTCATTTTTTTTTCATTTTCTGGTTTCAGGTTCAGGAATAGGTGCTACTTTGCTTCTGTACCTTGTCTTAATACTTTTTCTCAGAATTCTCCGAATGAGAAAGAGAAAAACATCACATGACATGAGTCAACAGAACCTCAAGCCTCTTATTCCACAACAGAAACTCAAGACTCTTAATCCACAACATGACCTGCAGGCGCTTATTCCACTGAAGCAGTATAGTTACGAAAATGTGAAGATAATTACAAATTCATTCGCAGAAGTGGTCGGTAAAGGCGGATTCGGAACTGTTTATAGAGGAACCCTTTGTGACGGTCGTAGTGTTGCAGTGAAGGTCTTGAAAGACTCAGAGGGTAATAATGTCGAAGATTTTATCAATGAAGTTGCGAGCATGAGCCAAACCTCTCATGTCAACATTGTTACCCTGCTAGGATTCTGCTCTGAAGGTTCCAATAGAGCAATTCTTTATAAATTTGTGGAAAATGGGTCTCTTGATAAATTCATCTCAAGCAAGAGGTCATCAAATAGAGACTGGACGACACTTTATAAAATTGCATTAGGTGTTGCTCGTGGTCTAGAGTACTTGCACCATGGCTGCAGAACAAGGATTGTACATTTCGATATAAAACCACAGAATGTACTCTTAGATGACGATCTTTGCCCCAAAGTTGCAGACTTTGGCCTTGCAAAGCTCTGCGAGAGGAAAGAAAGCATCTTGTCACTATTGGACGCAAGAGGAACGATAGGGTACATCGCACCTGAATTGCTTTCTAAAATGTACGGTAGAGTCTCCCACAAGTCAGATGTGTATAGCTATGGAATGTTGGTCCTTGAGATGATAGGAGCAAGGAACAAAGAAAGAGCTGATCAAGAAGTTGGTTCTAACACAAGCTCGATGTACTTTCCTGAGTGGATATATAAAGATCTTGAGAGGGGAGAGAATGGAAGGTTTAAAGAAGATGGAATCACCTGCGAAGAAGAGGGGATAGCAAAGAAAATGACATTGGTGGGTTTGTGGTGTATTCAGTCTTTTCCATCAGATCGCCCACCGATGAACAGAGTGGTGGAAATGATGGAAGGAAGTGTGGATGCTCTAGAAGTCCCTCCTAGGCCTGTTTTCCAAATTCCAACTGCACCTCTTCAAGAATCTTCAACACTTTCAGAGGATATATCGAGTTCCACAGAAGTATGTTCCATGAATGTCGCTTGAAAAGAGAAAAATCATAAAAGCAATAAATACATTTATTCATGAAATGTTTTAATATGCTGTTTACATTCGAAACTCATTGCGTCACCAGACTATAAACCTTTTTTTCCTTCTACACCTCTTAACGCTCATCTGGAATTTCTCATGCTTATTCCTTTTCTTCTTAATTCTTCAGCCAATTGTCAAGACTCTAGACTGTTTCTAGAAACCCCTCGAAAGTTACCCATTTCAAAGATATCAGCGACCTCACTCTGTGGCAGCTTTCTCTGCTTGTTTGTTGGCAAGTGATGCAACAAATTTCTTCAGATGTCTGATGAAATCTGGATAGAGTTCGAGGTCGCAGTGTCCACCTCCACTAATCCACAAAGGTTCATACTTCTCTTTGCTGAGTTCCCAGAGCCGTCTTCCATGAGAACAATCAACTACTTCATCCGCAGTTCCCTAAAAGACCAATAAGCATTCAGAAACTTCCAAAGTAAAGGTTCATCAGTTCTTGTCTGAAAAATGCATTATGATGGTGTCACTTACATGTATTACTAATACAGGACAGCTAACTGCGCCGATCTTGTCAATATTCTGCAAAACATGGAATCGTGCAGGTGATCAGAAACTATACATGTAACAAGAAGCAAAATTTGAAAGTCTCCTAAATCACCTTGTAAATATCAAACCAATATGTACATTTCACCGGATACAAAACCCTCATCCCAGACAGAATAGGACACTGTAAAACCACGCCTCTCAAGTTTGGTGTGCGCGAAGCTAGATCGACCGTTGGTCCGCTACCGACAGATTGACCATATAATATCAGTTCATCGTCTTTCATGCCATACTTTTCTTTGAGGCATTATACGATGCTTCTATATCAGCATATGTATTACACTCGCTTGCCTGATCCAAATACCAAGTTATAAATCAATAAGACAACAATCCATGGAAGTCTATGGCTTATGACAATACAGAGTAGTAAGCTCGGGACTATACCTGTCCTGTAGACTGACCATAACCAGAGTAATCATACCTAGGAAAGAAAAAGCGATGGACGCATTAAGAAACAATCTAACATAGTCACTATTATATGAGAACAGGTATCAACAGTGACAAAAGCAAGATAGCAAGTCAATTAAACAAGTAGAATTGAGATAATCACAAAAGGAGAGTCGAAATAGTTAAGTCATTATGACCATAATGTTGCAATAGATCCTAGTTCTAACTATTAGAAGCAAAAGGAAAGTGTGGCTGCAAGATTTACGCATCCCAAAGTTGTTAACTTTCGTTACACAACTGATTTAATGCCTCAGGATTTTAAAGACTCAAACTTTGAGGCTAAAGTACTGATTTTTAAGATTGATTCTTCTATTTATATATTCATAACAAGAGAACAAACCAATTTAGCTTCAAATGCACAAACTTTTATCCCTTACTCAACAATCGTTGAACAATCGAAGATTGTTCCTTTGGACAAATTTGGTTGGATTCTAACAATGAAGGACAAAGTTTCAGACTTTACCCCATAAGATTAACGCGAAGGCGATTGCTAAGGTCGACGAAAAGCTCAAACATTTGTCCTAAATCGGCGGCGTTGCCATGGGAATACAGAACCGTGCCATTAGCTTTGGAGTGTTTGATATAAACCGCCACGATCTCGTTGCCGCAACGTGTACGGAGCTTGAGGATGTCGACGTCATCGCGGCGCGGGATTTCCGGTATGTATAGCCTCCCGCCGCAGCTATCGTCGGCTACTACGTCGTAAGACGGTGGTGTCGGTGAGAAGAAAGCGAATTTAGCAGCGATCGATGAAGTAACCCCTCCCATTAAAGACAACGATGATGATGATGATGATCCTCTCTTATGATAAAAATTACACCTTTAATTAATAGATTATACCTTCTCCAAAAAGTAGCAGAAACCCTGGAATCCTCTTTCGATTTCTGAGATCTTACGGAAACGAAGACAAGAACAATTTACAAAGGAGAGAGAAGGGAAAATTGAACAAGAAAAAGATGAGGAGAGGAGGAAATTGGTACAGGATTTGAATCGGACCGCGGCGCGTGAGGGATCAGAGGCGGCGCGTGTGGGAAGGTGGCAGAAATGGCAGGAAGTTTTGAGAATATCCCGTTTGTCAAAGCACGAAAAAAGTCAAAATCAGCAAATAATTTTAGGTGGTTGAAGGATTGGCTGCGATTTTTTTCTTATTTTATGGTTTGTTAAAAAAAAACGTGGCGTTTAAATTTGGAGTTTATAATTTTTGTTTAATGTGATTTTTGGCAAAATCATTAAAAAGTTATTTTTTGGCAAAATCATTAAAAAGTTATTTTTTGGCAAAATCATTAAAACGTAAAGTATTTAGAATCCTACTTTAAAATTACTGTTGAAAATATAATGTCAAAAGTTACAAAACTAATTTTTCAATTATCAATTTCTATATATTATTATCTATGTATTTAGTTACAAAAATAGAGTTTTTGTACTCTATTTTTATTAAAAATCATTCTTTTTATTTTGCAAAAATAAGAAAAACTATGGTAGGATATTTCTAATGTATAACTCCAATTTTTATTCATTTTTTAAGTAATTCTGAAATGGAGTTAAGTTAAATATTTTCTCAAAAGAAATGAAGTTGAGTTTTATTCTAACCTAACTCTATTTTTTTTTTTCAAAATGGAGTGATGATTAAAAGATTAGTTACGGTTAGAAATAAACTTTTTTGGATTATTAAAATTTATTTTGGAGTAAAATTTAGAATGGAGTTATCATTATTTAAAAATAGATGCGTGGAAGTTGGAACAATCATTATTTATTTATTAATGAACAATCATTCTTTGATGTCGGCCAGCACAAAGCCAAGCCAAGCAAAACACGATCCAATGGCTTTACTATTTCCTCCAAAACAGAGATTACAATACGCAAAAACCTCCTAAACGCTTCTCCGTCGAACTAAAACACTAACTACTCACATGCTACTCCACATTCAAGAATCAAGAACCGTGACATCGGTTTCTCAATGAAAAATCGTAAAAGCCAAACAACACTATCCACATAAACACTATCACTTATGTAGAGACTAAAACATCCATTATTTTGAAACTGGTGAAGTCTTATGTAGAACAACAAATCCACTTTTCACAAACAAATCCACGCAAAAATATCCAAAATCAAGAACGAGAAATGGATTAAGCTGTATTCAAAAAACAATACCTACCTATGAATTGAATTCTAAACAATCGATTAAAAAATGTTTGGAGAGTTTTATTGTTCAGGAATAGTTACAAGAACGGGACGCCAAGCTCGTCGAAGTAACCTACATCGAAGTGTACCAGATAACATGGGTCGATTCCTAATCGACCCGTTAAAGCCCATACGTCGAGCCGTTAACTCTTCTCCAATCCCTCCGTTATTATTATTAACGCCGTTAACCGATAAAGCTCTCTCCACCTCCTTCCCCGCATCGCCGCCACGTTCGCATTTCTCCACCAGAGACGAAGAGACGAAAAGCTCCCTCAGTTTCCGCCGAGATCGGATCTTATCTCTCTTCACGGAGACGCTCCTGGTATCATTTGATCCCGTCGGTTCATCGGCGTTGTTTAGGATCTCCGGTGATCGCCACCGATCGGATGATCGGGTGAGTAGCAAACGCAGCGTTTTCCGACGGCGGAGGTGGATAACGGGACTACGTGTCGGACTCTCCGCGACGGTGCTGCAGTGAGTGGCGAGAAGCTTGAATTTCTGCAGAGACATTTGATTTGGATTTCTCTTTCTATGTTGATCATTTGGATCGGTTAGTGTTTTGTTCGGTCTGGCTGATTCTTTGCTTCATGAATCATGTGAGTACTCATAGTGGAAGGTAAAAGAATAAGGTGACTAGGACCGGCACCATTCTTGAAGAAGATAGGTTCCACGTGGCAGCAAGAACGAGTGTCGTAGATTCTGTTAATTTTATTTTTTTGTATGTATATATGTATATTTTTTATCTACTTTTCATTAAAATAACAAAGGAAAATACAATGTAGAATACATAGTTGGAATCCGGTCTGAAATACTAAGCCGGCAGGTTCCAAACCTCCGGAAACAAAACCCCAAAGACCGGGAAACTAAGTTACAACAAAGTAAAAACAAACTAACCCTTTAGAGATCAAGATTGAGTCCGTAAGATACATATATTTTTTTGTATGTATATATATCTTTAAATTTTTGAATGGCTTTTTTTTAATAATATACAAGGAGTGTTCAATCTGGTAAAATCAAACCGATCAATTTAAACCAAACCAAACTAAAATAATATATTGGTTTCGGATATACCATATAAACCAAATAGAAATAATTTTAAAAAATTGTAGGATATAAATATGTTTTGGATATTAATCGATTAAATTGATTAAACCGAAAAAACCCGATTAGTTCTAAATTTTGATATAATAGTACATAGTATACATTATATATTATTTTTATAAATACTCATACGTACATGATATTAATTTTCAGATATATAATTTCAAAAATTTAATGTCTAATTTTAAACAAATTTTAATATATAATAATATAATTAACTTAATTATAAGTTTTAAATAAAGTATTATTTTCATTTTTCATTGGTATCAAATCAAAGTTCACATCATTTATAATTAAATCAAACATAATTTTTTTTTGTATTAAACCGAATAAACTAAAATACGATAGTATCCAAACCAAATCAAACCATACCATATAAGATATGGATTTAATATAGTAACTATTTTTTTTAACCGAAAAATCAAAAAAACCGAGCCGATATCTAGATTAAATACCCCTATAATATACCATACCTTTCTTATTTACTCTCTTAATTTTGTTCATTTGAGGTTTTAGTTATTACGTACAAATCATTAAATGAATTATATGGATGATGATTTTACAACTAATAATTTACTTATTTACAAAGATTTACGACAATCGATTATATATCTACTACGTAGTTTTTTATGTACCACGTTTACGATGAACAATTTTACCATTGACACACAAAACTATGACGAACCCATTCTACTTACACCATGATAAATATTTTTTATAGATTTACATTCATTAAATTACATTCTCTAAGAATCAAACTCGCGCAACATAAGGTTTAATAGTTTAGCTTAATCTAGGGATTTAGCTAATCTTTAATTTAGCTAATATTCGCAAGAATCGTTTGAGACCAACTTCTTATATTGATGAATTTAATTAAATCAATGCAAAGTTTCAAGAATTGATGAACTTTTAATCAAATCAAAACAAGGCAAAGAGAAAAATCTCCAATAATAACTTGCAAATCTAGAGAACAATAAAGCCTAAAAGTTGGCTTAAATAGGTCTCTAATAATAATCATAAATCGATTAGGATTAGAAAAACTTCTTATTTGTTAAATCTAAAAATAAAACTAAATTGTAAAAAAAAATAGAAAAGCCGACATCAAAAATCCCAAAAGCCCACGAGTTATCTTCCCGGGTACGATGCTGCTGCATCACAAACTTCAGAACATTATTACTGGGAGAAATCTATTTGGGTTTCTTAACTAATATTTAATTATAAAGTTTAAATTAAGAAACCCTGTTAAGAAATTTTTGTTTTTTCTGCTCCTTAAAAAAAAGATTTAATAATTTTTTTTATTCTAAATAGAGTTTATTTTTTTAAATTAAACATAGTTGACATAAAAACATTATATTTTAAACATAGATTTTGAAATAAAAAATGCAACTCAATTATTATCTTGATCACGTCCAAATTTTTGCCATATATGCTCAACCAAATCAGCTTTCTTTGGCAACATGCAAGAATATGAAAGTATTTACGTAAATATGAAAGTATTTTACGTAAATATGAAAGTATTTTGACGTAAATATATGAAAGTATTTTATTTATGAGAAACTCATTGAGTATCTTACCGTTAATGATGCTCTAAAATATATTGCATTGAAATTTGAAACAACTTTTTTAAAGTTGAAGTTAAGAAGAAGTTTAAAAAAAAAGTTAATAATTTGTTTTTTAAACTAAAGTTAAGAAAAAGTAGAAAAAAAAACATAAAATATATTGCATTGAATGAAATTTGAAATATACATGAAAAATTTGAAACAATTTCTTTAAAGTTGAAGTTAAGAAGTTAAAAAAAAAGTTAAGAATTTTTGTTTTTTTACTTTTTTTTTACTTTTTTTTTTTTTTTAAACCCAAAATCAGGTTTTTTCTCTGGCGGGTGCTTTCAGGAGCAGTGGCAGTTGCGGAGCGTTTACAAAGTCGGGGTTTGAACATTGATATATCATGCAAACTGTGCCAGCAAGCACCCGAAACAATCAACCATGTCTTATTCATGTGCCCTATGGCTCAACAAATATGGGATCATGCGGGTATTCCTTCTCCATTAAATGGTTTTTTGGAGGTCCTTGGGGAGAATATTGAATATCTTTTTGATATGATGGAATCGAGTGCTATCTTGGATACCATTAAGCGTCAAATACCGTGGTTGGTCTGGTGCATATGGAAGAACAGGAATGCAATATTAATTGCCGGAAAACAAGAAGCCATTTCTCTTGGTAAAGAGAGCTAGCGATGATGCTTGTGCTTGGGTAGAGGCTAATAAACCCGAGATTATGGGAGAGCTCCATGGGACTATCAATTGGATCTCGGATGAGAGATGGCAGCCTCCCCCACGAGATGTGGTAAAATGTAATATGCATGTGAACTGGAGGAACGCTTCTCTTCACTGTGGCGCTGCGTGGATTGCTCGTGATCATCATGGTAATGTGGTCTTCCATGCTAGAGAGGCGTTTACGAAAGCTCACAACCGACTCATAGGGGAGTTGCGAGGAGTAATTTGGACTTTGCAAAGTCTTCATGATCTGAGGATTACCAAGGTCTTGATCGCATTGGATTGCAAAGCTGCTTATACGGCAATCTTAAAGCCTACGGACTGGCCACGATACTGTATGCTTACAGAGCAGATACGACGCCTCCAAAGAGGATTTGGGTATTGTGATTTTGATCTTGAATCCCTGAAATCGAACCATGTACGTAGCCAAAGAAATTGCGCAAAGTGTCACCAGAGATGGTAGATTCCAATCTTACCTATCCATTGGGGGACCAGCCTGGCTCTATGAGAAAATTCAACGTGATGCACGAATGTCCGTCTAAACTCTCGGTTGGAGCACTAACGTGATTTTCAGTACTTAGATCTGGTGGTTTGCATTGCAGTAACTTTTTGGTCCTTATTATTAGGCCTGTGTTGCTGAGTTTTTATGGTTTCGGATATTGTTTTGCTCTGCTCCAGAGCTCTTTGTTTACGTTAATGAAACACTCAGACGATTGGAAAAAGAATTTTTGTTTTTTTAAGTTAAGAAAAAGTAAAAAAAATAAAATAAAAAAAAAATCCGACGAATTAACTATTGACACGTGGCTAAGAACCTCCCCTACGAACCGGTTCTTAACTATTCACAATTATTTTTTTATTTTTTTGGGTTAAGAAACCCTTAAAAACACCCCAATAATGATGATCTTATACTTTCTAGTACCACAAAACCCTCACAATTTACTCTTTTGTTAAACTCTGTTTTTTATTCTTTAATCAATAAGTTCCAGAATCTGCTGATATAATCTATTCTATTAAAACAGAAGAATTTTTAGTGCTTGCTTCCAAACACCCCCAATGTTTTTTTAAAAACTATGTTTGGAAACTGTTTTTAAATTATCCTATTTTGATTTATTTTATTCTGATATTCAGTTTATGGATATTCTGTTTCTTCTGCCAAATAGATTTTTAATTTAATTAAAATAATAAAAAATTATTTATATTAAAATCTAATTCCGAAAATTTAAATATTAGTTTAGATTATTTTGATTTCCTTAAATATAAGTTAAATTATTTACAAAAAAATACCAAAATTGTGTATATCTTTAAAAAAATGATAAATCAAATTTTAATTTAGATTTAATTTAAATATTTGAATTTAAATAATATTCTCATTATAACAAAGATGATAATAAACAAATATGTTATTGTAACTTATTAATTTTTATCCTAATCAATCAGTTTAAAATTTTAAATATTAAAATTTGTAAATATTTATATTATGCGGTAATATGATGGACGGGTTAAGATTATGTTTTTATAATCACGGTTTTCGATCCAAAATAGTAAACTAATTCGAAGTAGACTTTAAAAAATGAGATAGACCATTTTAACACTCATAATATATAGATTGGTTGTGTAGTAATTTAAATTCACATAATAATAAAGTTTATAAAACAAGCTAAAAAATGTGGATCGGATAACTAAAATTACTAATTTTGAATCAAATATGTCATACCAAAAATATGGATTAAAATTTTAGTAACTATATAATATGTTTTATATATCAAAAATAAAACCGATAACACATCTCAAACTTTTACATCCAAACAAAAATATAAAACTAAACATCAAAAACCAAAAATTAAAAGTTATTTAAGCTCTATTGGATTAAAAACAAAATTATGTCAACATAATAAAATTCCATTAAATTTTTTTTAATACATTAAATTTATAAAAAAAAACATGATCCCGCACGGGTATGCGGGCAAAAATCTAGTTAGGGTTAAAAGGATGGCGTTACCGAACTTGGCGGCCCGTCCGGACTACATGAAATCTAAAACGATGGTGTGGTGGGACTTGGACACATGTCCGATTCCCGATGGTTATGATGCTCGTCGGGCCATTCGGAGTATAGAATGTGCCTTGAAGAATCTAGGCTACACTGGTCCTCTTACCATAACTGTCGTCGGCGACATAGAAAAAAACCCTGACGTCCTGCGAGAGCTCTCTTCCCCTGGAATCATTGTTAAACACTCTATTTCCGATAGGACAGGCATAGTTATCTTTACCGATTTGTTGAGTTGGCAACGTCTCAATCCACCTCCGGCTACAATGATGCTCATATCCGATAAGGTGGAAAAAGAAATGTCACACCGTCTTTGCCGGCAACAACAACGGGTGAGTGGATACAACCTTCTTCTGGCACAATCATATTCTACTACGAAAGCTTCATACTTGTACACTACTGCAAAGTGGCTCTGGAAAAGCTTACTACTGGCAGCAGATTCTTCAGGGTCTGCTCCTAATAAACAGGAGACGACAAGAACACATGTTCTTCGCAAGTGCAGTGAATTGGGTGAATCTGCCTCGGTTTTTTGCACATCATGCAGATTTACTGGCCAAAGCATTGAAAATTTTATCACGCATCTCTCCAGTGAAGAACATGCACTGTAAGAAATTGGTATTATTAAGTCTAGGACTCCAGAAATTCAATCCGACGACGAAGAATCAAAGGCTTAAGAGGACAATAATAAAAAGATTATAATTAAATTAACTTAATTTCAATAATAAAGAAACCCTAGTTAATCTCATGATTCTCATCTTTGTTTATTTCATAGAGAACAGCCGTCGAAGCAAAAAGAGTTCTCTTATATAATACTATTATTGATTCTCTTAGCGATAGTATTCTTCTTTGACTTTTCCAAATTTTTCTTCCATCTTCTGTTTCTCGACAAACTCGTATAAAGGTATGCTAATTACTTAAGATTGAATATGGAATTTCTTTGGAAGAGAACGACAAGAGTAGAAACAAGTTCCAAACAATTTTTTCCCCTTTTTTCTGCTTCTTTGTTAGAGACTCGAATAGCTTTGCTTATGTGTTTTTTTTTCTCGTTCGTTTTATCTAAAGTTTTAACTTTTAAGCTTTCATTCAAACTTTGATGCTTTATTTGATGTTAAAGACATGTGCTCTTCATTGATTTTATTATATTCTTTACGAAAGAGAAGGATATATCCAAATAAACCGAAAACCGAGAGTATCCAAACTGAACCATACCGAACTAGATATGGATTTAATATAGTAGCTATTTTTTCTAAACCGAAAAACCAAAAAAACCGAACCGAAACCGAACTGATATCCAGATTGAACACCCCTAGTTATAATTTTTCAACTAAAAAATATCCTCATAAATTGGATTTTTGTTTTTAAATATCAAAGCAAAAGAAATTTAATAATATAATCGATTTTTTTATTTTTTATTCATTTTTTAAATTAATCAAAATAATATGATTAGAATTAAAAACAATTAATGTATTTAGTTTATTATAGGTATTTTAGTAATTTTAAATGTCTAAAAAGGTTACTTTTCAAAGTTTTAAAAAATGGGTTAGTTTTCAAATTGTAAAAAATTGGAATATTAAACAAAATCTCCCATTTATTAACTTAAAAAAATTATATTAATGTAAATCAAATAAAAAAGTAAAAAATAAATAAAAAGAGAAAAAGGAAAACAAATATTCTAAAAATATTTTCAGTTTTGTGGATAACCCATGATCCAAGATTTACTCAGATTTTGTTAACTACTTCCTAGAATACAAAATCTACAAAATATAGAACAAATACATAACTATAGAACTTATATTCTAGAAGAGGTAGAATATAATGTAAAATATAGAACATGTAATCCAAAATCTGTAGAATGAAGAACAAACCCTAGAATATGTATTCTATATGGCTTGTAGAAGACAGAACAAATACTATAATATCAAATCTACGTTTCCTAGATTGAAGAGGAAATACTAGAACACATATTCTAGAAAATAGTTATTTTGTAGAATAAGTATTTTAGATTCCCTAGAATATATTTTGAATCATATATTTCCGAAAATGTTTAAATAAAATATATTTATTTCCTTTTATGGTATTTTCGAAATTTTTTAAAACTTAAAAACATTTATGTTCAATTTTTAATAATAATAAAAGGATATTTAAGTCAAAAAGTGACAAAAGTCCAATAAATCTTAAAGATACAATTTTATGTTCAATGTGTCCCATATTTACAATGCAAAAAACGAATGTCGTACATTTTTGTTTCATCGCTAGTATTTGAGTTTGTGAACATGAAAACAATTTCTCTAAAATCAATGATCAAGTTAGTACATCTATTGAATTACTAAATAAAAAATAATTACTCTCTTATGTCAAATCGCATGAGGAGTTTAGACAAATGATAATATCATTTTTTTAATTAGTATCCAAAAACGTATTCACATACATAAAAGTTCTTCTTACTCGAGAGATGCAACATTAACATTTGATACAGTCGAGCCAAAAAAAAAAAAAAATATTAAGTTACAAAAAAAAAAAAAAACCACTTACCGGTCTCTTAACATCACCCCGACGCGCCCTAATTTTATATACTCTCAAAACGAACTCGCCGCCGTATCCGAGCTACTCGTCCACTTATCAGTCTCCGGCGAAATCGGCGGAGGAACACTATGCCTAAGCAACCCAACATCATCTCCTCCGCTTCCCTCAATATCCACCACATCCGGCGGCGACGACTCGCGATTCTCCTCCTTAATCCCTCTCAAAATCTCCACGATCTCATCCATCGACGGCCTAACTTCCCTCTCCTGCTGCAAACACCGGAACGCGAGCTCCGCCACAGACATCATCGTCTTCCTCACCTCCAGATCCTTCTCGAATCCCAAACTCGGATCGACGAGCTCGTGTAGCGCGTTGTTCTGGATCTTGGAAACGGCCATGCTCGCTAGGTTGATATCGTGGCGGTGCCTGGTGATATCGACGGCTTTTTTGGAGGAGATCAGCTCGGTGAGGACGACTCCGAAGCTGTAAACGTCGCTCTTCTCGTTTAGACGGTAACATTGGTAATACTCCGGATCTACGTATCCCGGAGTGCCTTGCGGCGCGGTGGAGATGTGGGTTTGATCCACCGGAAACAACCGTGAGAGGCCGAAATCGGAAACTTTCACCGTGTGATTCTCGTCTAGGAGGATGTTCGTCGTCTTCACGTCTCTGTATGATCGCTGCAACGAAGAATCGAATCAATTTCTCCGATTTTCCCCCAAATTGATGTTTTCGAATTTTACCTGATTTGTGGAGGAATGATAAAGCGTTTGCGGTTTCGATGGCGACGTTTAGACGAACGGGCCAGCAAAGAGGACGAGACTCGGCGCGATCGCCGTGGAGATGATCGGCGAGTGTTCCGTTTGAGATGTACTCGTAGACGAGCAAGAGCTCTCTGCTGTGTCTCGACGTGCATCCGTAGAGGATCACGAGGTTCGGGTGTTTCAGCGACTTCAAGATGTCGATCTCGTTCTTGAACTGCTCGACGCGTTTCAGCGACCTCTCGTAGAGTCGTTTCACTGCTACAGCTCGTCCATCTTTCAACACGCCTTGAAGAAAATTTGGGACAAAGATGTTTGAGTTTGATCAGAACTCAAGAGTTGATGAAACAGTGTGGTTCTTACCGTAGTAGACTGTACCGAAGCCGCCATCTCCGAGCTCTCTGGAGAAATTCTCGGTGGCTTCCTTGAGTTCTTCGTAGCTGAAGACTTGAACACCGAAGTAGGTGCTGCCGTTTGCGAGGTTTGAGATCGAGGGAACAAGGGAGTGATTGCTGCTGGAGATTGTTGTGGAAGTTGGATAGCTTGATGTTTCTCTGCTTGAATAAGATGTTATTGGCAAGTCTTTGGTTGTGTATTGAGCTGCCTTCGTTTTCCTTCGCCTGATGAAATATAACAAACCTCCGGCTATAAGAAGCACCAATCCAGAAGCAGCCACAATGCCTAGAGACGGAAAAAAAAAAAAAAGCAGTTTTATGATAAGACTATGGTGTTGCCTTTGGTTGTGTGTATATGGTAATTAAATTGAGTGTTGCGGAAGAACAGGAAAAGTGTAATACCTGCTATTACTCCAGTATGGAGTCCTGCATCAATGGAATGGCACCAGAAAAAAAGGTCAGTCCAACATATTGAGAGAACTTTGAATTTTACTAGCAACTAAAAAACTTCAAACTTGAAACTCTAGGGTGTTTCTGTATATAGTTATCAGAAACTAATAGGTTTTTTTGTAGATGATCTAATCAAAAGGTGGGTTGGGTGGAGAGATTTGTGGAGAAGGACAAGTGGTGGTTTTTGTGGAGGAACATTAGGAATTAGAACATGTAGGCAAGAAATCTTACTCTTGTTTCCAGAACCGCAAGTATGATCATGTGGCTTATCTGCACAATAGCATACGAATCCACTTGAGGTCAGTGTCTCATTAAATCCACAAGCACCCCTAGAGTCCATGCACCTCAAACATTCTTGGTTAGGTCCAACCTGGAAACCCTCTTCAACAGCATTCTTAAGATTGTCTGGAGTCGGATTGCTCTGCAGCATGTTCAACGCCGATCCAGAAGCGGGAACACTAACGTTTCTTTTGCACGATTCCCTGAATTTGTTTAAAAGGCTACTCATATCTTGAAGTAGAGGGGACAAGAGGTTTCTCGTCACATAGTAACTACTTCCATCATCACTTCCATCATCACAATCAAGCCCTCCGACATAACTAGAAGTTGAAAAGCCTGGGCAGCCGTAATAAATTGTCAGCGTCTCGGTGCCGGGAGTCAATCGAAGAATGTTTTCGTTGAACGACACATTTGAAGGGTTTTGGGGACAAAGACCGCTGATATAATCCGACCTGGCGAGTCTTATGAAACGAGAGGTACGGTTCGCCTCTAATATTCTGAATTTCACGGAGGAGATGCTAACCTCTGCGACACTTATTACCCTTTGAGTCTTTCAAGACCTTCACTGCAACACTACGACCGTCACAAAGGGTTCCTCTATAAACAGTTCCAAATCCGCCTTTCCCAACCACCTCTGCGAATGACTTTGTAATTCTCTTCACTTCTGCGTAACTATACTGCTTCAGTGGAATAAGCGCCTTGAGGTCATGTTGTTGATTAAGAATCTTGAGGTTCTGTTTTGGAATAAGAGCCTTGAGGTTCTGTTGACTCATGTCATGTGATGTTTTTCTCATTCTCTTTTGGAGAATTTTGAGAAACAATGTTAAGACAAGGAACAGAAACATAATAGCACCTGCTCCTCAGAGCCGTGCCCAGAGATCCAGAGCCCGTAGGCAGCACTAAAAAATACCTCAGTTTATATCAATATTGTCCCAAATCATGCTTACGTTTATTCTATATTTGAAAAAAACAGATATTAAATAAAAAACTATTGTTCGAACAAAAAAACAAAAAAAAAAGATAAAAAAATATTGTGGTGAAAATATAACTACCAATTAAGTATGTTTTTATTTTTAAATATATAAAAAAAGTAGACGTAGACGTACATTATCCCGATAAAAAAGAGGTAAAGAGATGAATGTAAAAAGTGATTAAAATAAATTTTGATTAGGTAGACTGTGTATATCATCATTAAAGTTTATTTCAAATGTTCAATTAGTTAATATTATTTAAAAGCTGCTTCATCTCTCTCTACTCTAAAATGTTGTATCTAAATAAAAAATAAACCCTACATATTTTCAAAAAAAAAAAGCCCCATAAACCAATGTTTCATTTTATTGCACATAGGCACGGCCCTGCTGCTCCTGAACCTGAAACCAGAAAATGGAAAGAAAAAAAAGATTTTTTTTTTTATTATGAGAACTTAAAAAAGAAGAAGAGAATCATGTATATTTAAAGAACAGGAGAAGGTTACAGACCTATTTTCACTAGAGATGAGATTCCTGCATCAACGGAACCGTACCAAAGGTTAGTTTGAATTCAAGACACAACTAAACATCAAAACGTCGGTGAGTGGGAAATTTGGGAAGGGACAAGTGGTGGTTCTTTTGTAAGAACATTAGAACATGTAGGCAATAAATCTTACCCTTGTGTCTAGAACCGCAAGTACGGCTATAGTGCGTATCTGCACAATAGCAGACGAATCCACTTAAGGTCAGTGCCTCATTAAACCCACAAGCACCCCCAGAGTCCATGCACATCGAACATTCTCGGTTAAGTCTAAGCTCGAAACCCTCTTCAACAAGTCTCTGTAGATTATCTGGATTTGAACTTCTCTCCAGTGTGTCGAGCAAGGGTCTAGACGTGGGTATAGTGATGTTTCCATGGCATGATGGACTTGGAAGTTGAGGGGGCGAGAGGCTTCTCGTCACATAATAACTTTTAGCATCGTCACAATTAAGCTCTCCCATATAAGTAGAAATCGAAAAGCCTGAGCAGCCGTAATAAATCGTCAGCGGCACGGTGCCAGGAGCCAATTGAAGGATGTTTTCGCTGAACGACACATTTAGTGGGTTTTCGGGACAAGAATTGCTGATATAATCTGACCTGGCGAGTCTTATGATGCGAGAGGTACGGTTGGCCTTTAAAATTCTGAACTTCACGGACGAGATGCTAACCTCTGCGACACTTGCGGTGCATTCAAGCTTGAACTCAGGGTGGCCGCATCCTTCTCTTTCAGGAGTCCAGAAAGGGTAAAAGAGATCGCTCTGATTACCACAGCTAAACGGGGTACTGCAGAGTACGTGACGCTCATCAGCTGAGAAAACAAAAGATGGAATCACTAACAGCATCCATATGATACTATATAGCATAGATTTTGTTGGGGATAGAAACAGATTGATCATTGTGTTGGAGGTCAATAGGATAAATGGTGAAGAAGAAGAACAAAAAGAGGAGATGAATGGATTGGTGAATGTCTTAATTTTTGTAAGAGTTGAATTAAAGGAACCTATGTTTGGTCTTTTTGACCAAGCTTCACCTTAATAATTTTTAATGTTTTTTTTCTGGAATTTTATATTTTTCCTAATCGAAGTTTCTTTGGAATTAGGTGGCTTACAACGAAGACTTTGAATGCATATTGGTAAACGATGAAAAGGAATAGTGCTTTAAAACGAGTTTTTTCTTTGTTGTTTAGAGAATATAAAACGAGTTCACACCTTGGACTATACAAAGTTGGCAATGAGGCTCTTGTAGGTTGGAGAAAGTTCAAAGACTTGGGGAGGCAAGGCTGCGGCTGAGAATGTAGCGTTGCAAAAAGAACCTTGAAGCTCTGCTCTTGCAAGTCTAAGAGTCTTAGATGTTTGATCTATATGGAGAACATCGTACAGATGGTCTGAGATGATTATAGATGTGTGGTTGTTATAGCAGTGAAGCTCCAGCAATGAGTGACCGCAAAACTGGGGGCGAATCCCACCCGAGAAGGGGAAACCAGCGGTGATGTTCCCACACTGGAACAGAGCCTCACACCATCCAAGTTCTTTTTTACTTGAGAGCACAAGAAAGATGGTGGAACAAGGATAAGAGGAAGAGTAAAACCAGACAAGAAGTGGGGAGATAGTACATGATTTGACTAAGATCTATGAACAGAGGAAGCGCAGAAGAAGCGCAGAGGAAGTTGTTTAAAGAGAGAGAGACAGACATAAAGATAAGGTGGAAACGGTGAAGGGGCTAAGGACCAAGTCAAAGGGGATAGTGAAAAGAAGCGGAGACTTTGGGTGTTTACTTTGAAAGACTTTTACATTTTTTGTTTAAAGCTAAAACTTTGAAAGACTTCTCGTATCATTGTGAAATTATTGATTTAAGGAAAAAATCATGGTGGAGTGGTTTAAAGACTCATTACGGGGTTGCAGGACCAAAGTTCGAATCCTCCAGCTGCGATTTTAATCATAGCTAGTCCAGGAGATTAGTCCGGGTTTTGGTCATGACCTTTTAGCTTGTCCGAGTAGAGAGGTCGAACGGGTTCTGGAATTGTCTGACTTTCTTCCTTATGTTCAGCTTGAAACAACTCCATGTCGAAACCCACTGAATGGTGAATATTCTTCAAGTTATACTTGTTGCCGTGGAGAGTGGGTACACCAATGAGATTCACAATCGCTCCTCTATGATTAAAAGAAAACTCATGGTGTTCCCAATCCATTGCACATTTCCCTAATGTTCTTAACCACTGCACTCTTAAGATATTGTCATTATTACCCAGCTCTAACACAATGAAGTCAGTGTTGAACTCATGAGTTTACAAGGTAAAGAAGACATTCTTACAAACTCCAGATCCTTTGGCAGTGATACATGTGCCCAGCAAAATCTCCAATTTATTGTTTCTTGTTGGTTGCAAGTTAGTCTTTGCAACTACGGATGGGTCAATGAAGTTGTGGGTAGCTCCACTGTTAAGCATTACTACTACTCTGGTTTTTCCAATCATTCCCCATAGCTTTGTGATATGAACCTTTGTTCACGTAAGATATAGATAGAGAGATTTAGGCTAAGCTTCCTCTTAACCCTATTCTCTCTTGGAGATTAAGGTTAATTCTTGGAAGTTATTCTTTATTGATCATAGAAGACCCTTTAGGCCACGATACAATCAATATCCCTAAACTAAAAGGAATTATGCTTTAAGCTAAATAGGAAAATATCAAAACCAATTGTAAAAAGGAAAAAACCCCAAAACTTAAATCTAACGTGAAAAGTAAAAAGCACTAAAACTCATTAAACAAAACACCCTAATTAACCCTAACCATTATCACGTATCATTACTCCCCTCTTCGAATCGGAGCTTGTCCCCAAGCTCCAACTCCAGATATTCCTCTGGCAGCTTCTTCAGTCCTTCCACAAGTCCCACCAGTCGTCCTCTTGGAGAGAATATTGGAATTCATGGCCTGTATGATTTCCTCTCTGTTCATCACTTCCACCAACGGTCTAGACTCGATGGAAGAGGCAACAATTGGCATCGCCGCTACGTTAGGGTTTTGAGGCTCCAGTTGCTTCGGCTCAGCCCCCGACGCTGCAGCTTTCAACACCGTCGTGGGGTTAGGTTCGTGGTTTTGAAGCTCTGGTTGCTTTGCCTCAACCACCGTAGTTGCAGCTTCTAACATGATCGTGTGGCTAGGTTCCGTTGGCTTCGAAACTACAAGCAATGATAGGGTTTCCTTTGAAGTCTTTGTCTCTGTCGTAGCTTGTTGTTTTGTCGTCTTCTCTTGCTCCATCTTCGCTTGGATCATCGCTTGGATGTTCTGCAATATCTCAATCATCTCATCGAACCGTTCCGTTATCAAATCGCATATGGATTTCACGGAATCTGTGTCTCCCATTGAATCGTTCAGCTCTGATACCAAATTGATATGAACCTTTGTTCACGTAAGATATAGATAGAGAGATTTAGACTAAGCTTCCTCTTAACCCTAGTCTCTCTTGGAGATTAAGGTTAATTCTTGGAAGTTATGTTTCTTTCCTTATATAGGTTTTGATACACTTAATTATAAACCTAATGTAAAAAGGAAAAAAACCTAAACTACTTAAATCCAAATCCAATATCCAACGTGAAAAGAAAAAGACCAAATACCAAAACCTAATTCATAAAGGAAAAAGCACACAAACTCTATAATTAAAACACGTTAACCATCCTTAACCATAATCCCATATCACTTTGTCGTCGTAGGAGAAGATAACCCCAGAAAAGAGAATAAAGACAACTCCATCAGCTCTATTATTCTCCCTGACTCATCTTCAAAAGTATCTACCCAATCTTCTTCAATCAGTTCCACCTCTACATCATTGAGCATTGTTAATACTCGCAATTCCTTGTTCTGACACTTATGGACTTTGGACCATTTCTCCTTACATTTGTAGCATAATCCCAAGCGTTTATATTCTTCAAATTCTGTTTGGCTTAACTTCTTAACCATAGGTGTAGTACCATTATGTTTCCATGACTGTTTATCAACTGATCCCATCTTAGTTCCTTGATTCTTCTCTATCTGATTCTCTACACCCTTGTATCCCTCCCTTGCATTATCTTGATTTGCATAAGAGAAACCAGATCTCCGAGAATTATAATTTAAAGATGATCTGAGAGGAATGTAAGATGTTCTTCGAGGTTGCAATTGCTGTAAAGCTGTAGCCACTGTTGCACAAAAAGTATTGTCATCCATTCTGACCACAGCGTGAAAGTGGTCAGTCAAACTCCGAGGTTCCTTCAATTTAATCACCTCTTGCATCTCTGGTTTCAGTCCCAAATAGAACACATGTGTCATGTTAGCTTCATCAACAATTTTCACGATTGTCGAAACTTCTTCAAACTCATTTACATAATCCACAATTGATCATGTTTGCTTCATACTGAATAACCTCTTTGCAGGATGTTCTTCAAGCTTCAAACTGAACCGAGCTATTAATCTGTCTTTGAACTGAGACCAATTCTGAAACGCTTCTCTCTCACTTTCGCGGTTGAACCAATTCAGCACAGGGCCTTGGAGGCTTAGTGACATCAGATCCAACTTATCCTCATCCTTATACTTCCCCAAACGAAAGAACGTTTCAGCTTGAACGATCCAACCGTATGGACGCGATCCATCAAACACAGGCAACTCAATCTTTTTCAACATTCCATTTCGATTTTCTATGACATTGTGAATTCCCCGATAACCTAACTGTTGATTTTCCCGATTATCGTGACAGTCTATGGATCGTACCTGATTCGCTGTTCCCGAAGATGTCACGTGTTGCTTTCCCTGAGCTTTATCGGCAAATTGATTCGCCTCCATCCGAGCTAAGGTTTGCGAAATCGAACTCAGATTTTTATCCACCGAATCCAGCCGTTTCTCGATACTCGTGACGCGAGTCTTCAAATCGGAATTTGTTGTCGTCAACACTTCCCAACCACCGCAGATGATTTCGATCTCTTGATTCAACTCCGTGTAGCTTTCTTGTAGCTCCGCCGTAGCTCGATCAATCCCCGGCATCATTCGTCGTCGCGTGAATCGCTACTCACCGCACCAATTGTTAAGAGAAACGTTGATATTTTATTTCACTTAACAAAGGTTACATAATCAACACCTTGATGAGACACTCAATCGAAGCTTGATCCAACAAATCCATGGATAAATTCAAGGAAATGCCCATTGCTGAGAACAAGTCTCTCAACAACCCAAATGATCAGATATAAAAAATCGATAATCCTAAAACAGTATTCAGAAAGTATATATATATTATATTCTCTATCTTCTAACGACTTTGTTTGACTCCAATCCACGTCAGCAGTCTTCTTCCTTGACTTCAGTTCAACTCAGCAAACAATGAACCACTCTTCTTCAGTTCCTCATCTCTCTTCTTCTTAACATATACTTTCAGTGGCTTCCTCATACCACTTGCATACATAATCATCATAATTAAATCTTGCTTGTTGGACAAAAAAGATTTAGAAAATTTGGGGAGCTATAGAAGACTTCGATCTATGGCCACCATGGTGACCCTCATGACGTGTCATTAGCTTTGTATCATGTATAATTTATAAATTTTTATTCTAGATTGTTCCCCTTTATGGTCTCCTTCTGATGCACCATGCCCTAAATTTGAATCTCAATTTTACACATTTATGGTTTCAAAATATGAAATTAAGTATTTTGAAAAAGGTAATTCTGAGAGTTTTCAGATGAATAATTTAGAATACGTTGTTGATATTCATTTTATGGATTTTTTATTTCTCTTTTTTTTTCTCAGTAGTTGGTGAAAGAGAAGGAGAACCCCGCTCAAAATGCATTAGCAACAATAATAGATATGTAGGAAAGGGAAGTGAAATCATTGGAATATGAATAGAAGAATGGGACAAATTCACTACAAGAAAACAAGGTACTTTCCGATGGAATTTCCGACAGACATAATTCCGTCGGTAATTTCCGACGGATTTTCGATAGAATTCGGACGAAATTAACATCCGTCGGAAAATAGTACCCGTCGGTAATCCGTCGGAAGTTTCCGACGGTGTTCCGATGACATGCGTCCGTCGGAATATTTCCTACGGAAATTAGATGGATGTTATCACTCTTTCAAAAAACCAAAAAAAAAATTTGTTAAGTAACATCCGTCGGAAATCCGTGGGAAATTTTCCGACGGATTTCGGGCAGATTAGTGTAATCTCGGAAATCCGTGGGAAATCTTCTGACGAATTTCCAATGGATGACCAAAAATGTGGTTTAGGGTATAGAGTTTAGGTTTTTTTTTTGTAGAAATGGTAGAGAAACAATTGTATGATGTATATACAATAGCTTCAACTTGTCAAATTTCAAAATAAATGTGTGTTATAGATTTTATAAAATTTGATGGAAGTGTTAGTATAAATTAGAGTATAAAATATAGTAGATGTTATGTGAAATGTTTAAGTTTTATGTTGTAAAATTAATAAACTCATAGAAAGTCTTTAACATTGATGAACTAACAATTTTTTTGAATGAAACATGTAGATTATGGATAGTTAAACCATATCACGTAACCCTAAACCCCAAATATACCCTAAATCCGTAGGAAACCCGTGGGAAAATTTCTGACAGATTTCCGACGGATTAGTGTAATCTCGTAAATCCGTGGGAAATGTCCGACGGATTTGGGTCATTCGATACATGTCGGTTGACTGCCCAATAGAAACACATACAAGGTATATTCCCATAACCTTCGGAAATCCGTCGGGAATTTCCCACAGATTTCCGTCGGATTTTGGTTTTTTCGAGACCGCGGGAAGATTGACCGCCTAAACGAATTTTTTTAAATAATCCAACGGATTTCCGACGGATATAGCCGTCGGAAATCCATAGATTTATTATCCACGAACTGTCTTCTCCCTCATTTCTCCCTTTCGCCTTATATCTCTTACCATTTTTCTTCCTCTAAAATCGGACAATTTTGGTTGCTATCACTTCCAATCTCTCTAAATCTTCATTCTTCATCATCAACCATGGATCATGTGTAAGTGTTTATATTTTTTTTGTAAATCTTGTTAGTTTTGATAGTTTTTAGATTTTATTAGATTTAGGTGGTTAGTTTTGATAGTTTTTATTTTTGGAATGAGATTTGTTGTGTATTTGTTTGGTGGAATGAAATTTGTTATGGTTTATGAGATTAGAATTTTAGTAAAGTTTTTTAATTAGAAAATTAAAAACATTTTAGTATTTAAAATTTGGTAGGGTTTTTGGAAATTTTTAGTATTTAGAAAATTAGAATCGATTTTTTTCAGAATTTTGTACTAATTAAAAACGTTTTTATAATTTTTTTAATTTTTATAAAAACGTTTATAGGTTATTTTATAAAATGTTTTTAGAAATTTATACAATAAAAAATATATTAAAAACGTTTTTAGTTTTCTTATGAAAGTTTTGAATTTTATGGAACATTTGAAAATTTTGAAATTTTAGGAATTTTTTGAAATTTTTTTGAAATTTTTTGAAATTTAGAAAGTTTATGAAATTTTTGAATTTTTTTGAAATTTTAGAAATTTTTATGAATTTTTTGAGTTTTTGGAAATTTTTGAATTTTCGGAAGTTTTGGAAAAAAATTCGAATTTTTTTTGAAATTTTTGGAATTTTACAATTCAATGTACTAACGTTATTATGTTTTTCTCGCAGGAATAACAACTCTCTCCGTTTGGGCTCCCATGGAATGAAATCGTTCTCGGGGTACGCCTCGTTGCGGATCGACCTCGGGAACTGAAGTCCAGGAGTCTGAGCAATCCGATTACGACCCAAGAATCTACTTCTTCGGGTCCTCGATATGCTTCGGAGTACAAGGACGAAATCGAGAGGCTCATCCAAACGGTGAAAGACCGTGACGCGAAGGTCGAGGAGTTGGAGTACGCACACAACTCAACCCGGAAAGAGCTCACGGATATGAAAAAGATCACGAAGAACGCCTTCCCCATCTCTTTCCGTACTAAATTTTCCACGTTTTTTGTTTTTTTATCACATTTTATGTTTTATGAATTTTTTTGGTTTAATGAATTTATTTTGTTTAATGAATTTATTAATTAAGAAATTTTTATATTTATAATTTATTTTCTTTAAGTAATTAGATTATTATTTAATATATTTAAAAAAATTGAATTAATAATTAATAATTTTTTTTTAAAAAAAATTATTTAGTTCCGTCGGAAATAGATCCGTCTGAAATCCGTCGGAAATACGGCCATCGGGAATCCGTCGGAAATATTCCGACCAGTTTCTGAAGGCTGAAATCCGTCTGTTAAAAGATTGCGTATTTTGAAAGGTTGCATCTGCCACACGGTTGAGAATCTTACCTTAAAATCTTATTACTTCTTTTTATAATTCATTTCAAATATTGCCTCTGTTAACCCAACTCTTCTGCTTCCCTTTTTTTACGATATAAGTATCTTCACCATCATACCAAAATCTCTACAATTTTCCTGCAAAAAAAAAGCAATCAAAGAACTAAACAAGAGATGGCAAACAAAACATTCCACATGATTTCAGAAATTAACACATCTAAAAAAGATTAGAACCTCAAAGTGAAGATCTTACATGTTTGGTTAAAAAATTGGGATTTGTCTGGCCCAAAAAGGAATCTATTTTTGTGCGATGATGAGGTAATATCTATACTTTTCTAATCAATTGATTCTAATTACAAAAAAAATTTGTTCTGAAACTTTTTTCGATCTATCGTCACTCTTCTAATTTCAGGGAACAAGGATACAAGCAAATGTTTTCGGAGAGACATTGAATTTGTTTTCCTAGGTTAAGAACTTTGAACGTTATTGGTTCTCCCTCAATGAATTTTTTGTGATGTTAGGTCCTATTCTTGGACATACCAACCCCCACTTTTATCAAATCTATTTCAACTTAAACACAAAATTCCAACTACTCACATATTATCCAAACCATAATCATTTCTTGGTTTTCACTCCCATCATTGACATCATTCGTCAAAATGTTTTAGAACGCTATCCTATAGGTAATTTTAGTATCTTCATTCTAATATTCATTATATTTTTAGATCATAATATTTTTAATTGTTGATATAGTAATTTTTGTGTTATAAATGTTAGAGGAGTAATCACTTGGGTTGAAAATATTAACAGAAGATGGTCAGATGAATCTACTTATGAGAAGCCAAGGATGAAGTCAACTGTTCAATTTACTATCAGAAACAAAGAGTAAGTGGTTTATGCTTTGAATTATAAACAAAAATAAAAAGGCGTTTCTAAATGTTTTTACTGTTACAGGTTTAAAGGGTTAGAGTGTATAGCTTATGGAGAATTGGCTGAGGAATTATCAACACGATTTACAAGTGTTAATGAATGGCACATTTTCCGTATCCTAAGATGTTTCCGTGTCCAAACATTAGCGAGTGAGTTTATCTATTAAGTCATTGTCTACTTTCTATCACATATAATTATATCCGACACCTTACTAACAACAAACATCTTTTTTTTTTAGCTCATTCATGGCTTAAAGCAGAAGAAGGCCTTTCATCAATAGAGTTTGAAGATTATAGTTTTGGAGAACTCTACCATTTTCTGAATCGGTAATATAGATGTATAAGATAGATTTATATATTAAATAAGTATTCTGTATATTCAATTAACATGTTGTTTACTAATTTTCTTCTATAATTGTTGACAGGTACCCATATACTCTACCAGCAAGTTACAACAATAAACACAAGCAAGGATTTACTCCATTCTAAGACGTTCCTCTCTATGTTTTCAAACAAGAAAAAATTGTGTTCAAACAGGAAAAAATTCATTTTAAGCTATTCTTTCCCTGGATAACTACTATTCTTTTTAGGGATAACTACTTTTTATTCCTGTTGCCAAACATAATATTTTAAAAATTCAAAAATTAATAATATTTGGTTCTTCATCTTCCTTTCCGATTCCGGTTCATGAATATATAATAAATTTTTTCATAGTCAAACCCAATACAAACAATCCAACCATTAGAAAATTGAACCATATTTGTAAAGAACTAGACGTAATCATCAAGAGGAACTTCCACTCATCGTTCAAAGACAATGCTCCAATCATCATGTTCAAAGATAACTCCAAGACACCAATGTCTTGGCATCTCCCATATTAGTGTTTGGTCCTAATCAATATACTCGATACATGGCAACATAAACCAGTGGATTATATTTCGATCTTCATCTTCATTTCCCCATATCAAGAACATATCAAATTGTCTTGGTTTATCAAATTTCATACCTGCAATTAGACATCAATTAGTAAATCAAACCGGTTAATGTCTCATACCATATAAACAAATCTTACCAAATATTTAATTTTTTACTATTTTCGAATTTGTAAATGCCAAATCTCCTTATTTTCAAAAACTTTTTTTGTTTAACCGTATGCAAATCTTACCAAATCTCTAAAAACCAATCATGGAGAACATAACTCACAAATCAAGACAATTTGGTATGACAGGATTTCGAAAATCAAAATTCATCTCCAAAGCATTAAAAAAATAAAAACGTTTTGGAATTTTTTTTTAACTAATAATGATTGAATTAACAAAAACTTTTTAGAGAATCTAAACAAAAGACTTTGTCTGTTAAATGATTGCGTCCTTTGAAAGATTGCATCTCTCACACGTTTGAGAATCTTACCTTTAAAACTTGCTTCACTTTGTTTTGTTTTTGTTATTCTGATATTTTGGTTAAGAATGTAGTTGGTCCAGAACTACATTTGCAAGTTTTATGTTTTCTATTGTTTCATTTCTTTGGCATTTATGAAAGCTCAGTTTAGTAATACATGACCTTATAAATGGAACACAGCCTCATTTGCTCATTGAAGAAGATCAGCCTCACACTTATTCTCGACATTATCAATCTGACAAATATCTACACAAGTTTAGGAAATAATATTTCAAATAATAATTATATATTTTCTTTTGGCAAGTGTATAAATTGAAAACTTATCTTTTCTTAGATTCTGATTGCTTTGAATGAGAATATAACCTGTAAAATGAGCAAGCTGAATGTATGATAATACTATTTTCGTTGAGTTATAAGTAGATTGTGATCTAACCCTGTCTACCATATGTCTCACTGTCATGAGGTCGTGCTATGGATTTGAAAAGAACTTAAAGAGATAGTGTAATGAAAAATATGTAACATTTTTTTGTCAAAAGTTTATTTACTTACCCACTAGATTCTCACCCGCGCGGGATAATTTTTTTTTATAGATTTAATGTAATGTTTTCAGATCCTGAAAAATCCGGGATCCAGACAACAATCCGGTCCGGATATAGCTATAATAGCCAAGACTACAAAATTCGTAAAAACTCAGTAAATAACCGTGAACCGGATATAATCATTGACTCGGATGGATCATGGTTAAGTAAAAAATTATAGTGCAATCAAAGGGCTTCATTTATTGTTCTTATTGAGTCATTCTGATTTTACAATCTGGTACTTTATGATATTCTTTCGTTTATGAATAATACTTTATCAACTACAATGATAATTATTTTGTCAGTTTGACATATTTTTTTCAAACATATCTTAGAGATTTATTAGTTTTCATACTATATATATATATATTTGTAATAACAAACTGGGATAATGTTAAAATAGTTTCCAAATAACTTTATAAAAAAAAATATAGAGTGTTTGGATACAGATACTAAAAGTACTTATGTTTTAATAGAATAGATATGTACTTCTTTTGAAACAACTTCATCGTTATAGAAGAGTCCTGCAATAACAAGTTAACCAAAATAAATTAACTACCAGATCTTAATTTGAACCAATTGTAATCTTCTATCGAGATTCTAGATCACCACGCAGCAACAGCCGCATCAACAGCCGAAGCCTTGGTCTGGTGTTCCTAGCCGTGATTGTAGATCCAGATTTCTCGACAACAACCACACATTACGAATATCGATTAGACATTAAAAAAAACTCTAATCTGGGAATATGAAACTTGAAGAACACTAACCTGTAAGAAGTGGAATTATGCGGTGAGAGAGATCGATTGAGGTTCTATGTAAAGACCTCTCGAGATTGATATATGAACTTGATTGAAAACCTTGATTCAGATCGGCATTAAGATCCCGTTTCTTTTTTTTTTTTTTTACTCTACCAAATGTGTCGGCGTGAGACAACAAAAATTCAATCAGGATATTTGTTGTCTTTTTCATTCAGGTTTTTTATTACACTAAAAAACAATTTGCAGGCTTTAACCACTGAGAATATTGTGCGAAGCCCAGGCCCAAACCCAACTTTAGATCCAGAACATTAGGCCTGCTCTAAAACAAAATATTATAACTTTCTCACTAATCTGTATTGAGAATATAAATTGCAAAGCCATCTTTGAATATAAATCAATAAACAAATTGAAAACAAACTCAAAAATAAACATATTAAAAATTCTAATTAGCTTAATATATAAACATATACAATTCTCAAAAAAAAAATTACATGTAATTTTATAACATAACATATAAAAAAAATATAGATACAAAAACAATTAATATCTAAACACAAAAAACACCCTAAACCTATAAACATATTACAATAATTAAACATATTACGAAAACTAAATCGACAAAAAAAATTTATGTCTAACCACAAAATAAATATGTGTCTCATATTACGAAAAATAAATATACAAAACAAATTATATCTAAACACAAAATAAATATGTGTCTCATATTACGAAAATTAAATCTACAAAAATAAATTATATCTAAACACAACATATATTTGTGTCTCATATCACGAAAATTAAATATAAAAAACAAATTATATCTAAACACAAAATTAATATGTGTCTCATATTACAAAAATAAATCTACAAAAACAAATTATATCTAAACACAAATTATATTACAAAGTTATAATCTAGTGGACTATTAAGACTTGGATTCATATAATTATTCAAAATATTATATTATTATTTTAAGATATCTTACTGGATATGAATATCCAAAATATTACCACATTNATATATCCCCATAATAGCATATAAAATTACGATTCCTTGAAATTTCAGAATATCCGATCCACGGCTAATTGTAGCCGGAGCAGAGCTAGCATCGATTTTGACATAAAAATCTTGACCCCAGTCGACGTAAGTCTGCATATCCACGAGCTCACCGGTCCAAAACACACAACCGGATCCATTATTTCTGATATCCGTATTCGCAAACCCAGTACAATTACAATCCTTAACACACATCTCCTTACATTCCTTCAACCTGATTGTCTTGTCCACAATCGCTCTACTTGTCTCCGGCAAATTCATCCTCAGCAACAAAAACTCTTCTCCGCCGCAGCTCAGTGGCGAACTCCTCACACAACCATCAAACGTGTCTCCCGAGTCCCACGACGTCGTCTTCTTTGGTTCGCAAAGTGTTGATCTCGAAGTGGGCGGTGTTCAACTCGTTCCGCAACTCAACCGGATCGTCGAACGGAAGACGTGAGGAAGATCAGGCGATGACACTTTCTCTGATCGATCACATCCCTAAAATTATGCCTTTTTTCTTCGGGGCAACCTTCAAAAAAGAAACGTTAAATTTAATAAATTAAATACAAAATAATTCAGTAAAAATATAATTTGATTATTATTACCTCTTCATATATCTCGTCCATCTGGGCTGTGGTCAAAGCTGCAGTGGATTGGTACTCCCTTTAAATGTTTCATGAAGCGCTCGAATGGATACATCCACCTAAACTGAACATGCCCGTCTAGTTCTGCTTCATGAGGGAGATGAATGGGAAGATGTTCCATAACATCAAAAACGTCGGGGGGAATATCTTCTCCAAATTGCACAACAATATTGGAATATTAGCAGCCACCTGTGCAATTACATCTTCTGACAACGTCCGTGTACTAAGATCCCGGACAAAAGCTCTGATGCCTGCACAATCAAAATTATATATTGTAATATTTGAACATATATATAATTATAATATATATCAACAATTTTATATGTGATGATACGATGTATCTTACCTCCAATTGCTTCATGAACATTTCCTGGAAGGAGTTCGGCAAATGCGAAAGGAAGTAATCGTTGCATAAACACGTGGCAGTCATGACTCTTCATCCCTGAAAACTTTTGTCCTTTCTCAACAGATTTAGCAAGATTGGATACGTACCCATCAGAAAACTTCACGTCAGATGAAACTCAATTGAAAACCGATGCCTTTTCTTCTGCACCCAACCAAAATATAGGAACTGGTGATTTCCCATTGCTCATTATGTGCAACTCATTTCTGTTGCAAATATCGGGCAAGTCCAACCTTGACTTTCCGCTGTCTTTGGTTCTTCCTTTCACGTTTAACACTGCATGTATGATGTTATCAAAAAAGTTTTTCTCAATGTGCATGACATCAAGATTGTGTCTCAACAGATGATCTTTCTGATACGAAAGTTCCCAAAAAATGCTTTTCTTGTGCCAATTGTGATTGACCCCGTATCCATCAGGCATATTAGCCGGCGTGTGCCAATTTCCCCCACGAATCACCGTTTCTAGTCCCCCAAAATGATCTATTTGTGCTTCTAGATCTTCTCCAGATAGATACACTGGTGGGGAGACACGCACGATTTTGTTCTTTCTAAAAAACCGCTTGTTTCTCCGATATGGATGGTTGATTGGTAGAAACCGGCGGTGACAGTCAAACCAGCATGTTTTCGACCATGTTTCAGCTGAAACGCATTTTTCCGATCGAGGCAATAAGGACAAGATAACCTCCCATGCGTTGTCCAACCTGATAGCATTCCGTTTGCAGGGAAGTCGCTTATTGTCCACATAAGCACCGCATGCATCGTAAAATTTTTTTTCCTCGAACAGTCATATGTACGAACTCATGTATTCCACAACTGTTTCAACAAATTTATGAGAGGCTGCAAAAACACATCAAGGGATCTCTTTGGATGATTGGGACAAGGGACTAAAATATTCAGGAATAGAAATTCCCTTTGCATGCACATATCTGGGGGAAGGTTATAAGGCGTTACGATAACTGGCCACAAAGAATATTGCCTACCAGACATACCGAATGGACTAAATCCATCAGTGCAAAGACCAAAATACTTTTTTCCCTTAGATTTAGCAAAGTCTGGGTGTACCGTGTTAAAGTGTTTCCAAGCTTTTGCATATGACGGGTGATTCACTTCTCCTTTTCTCTGTGAATGTTCTGCATGCCACCTCATCGATGCAGCTGTCCTTTCAGATTGATACAATCGTTTCAACCTATCAGTTATATGAAGATACCACATCCGTTGGTACGGTATCTTACTACGCCCAGAAGTTTGCGGCCTAAATCTCGGTTTTTGGCAAAATCGACATTCCTGCAGCTTATCGTCATCTTTCCAAAAAAGCATACAATTATCAAAACATACATCTATCATCTCAGAAGGCAACCCAAGACGAAACAACAACTTCTATATCTCATAGTATGTTTCAGCAGCTAAATTATCCTCTCGCAAATACTCTTTAATAAGATCAGCCCAATCATCCATGCAAACCTCAGCTAAGTTATGATCAGTTTTAATTGTCATCATCCTGGCTGCTAATGACAATTTAGACTGACTTTCTCTACATCTATCGTAAAGTGGCTGATTTGCAGCGTCTAGAATATCATAAAATCGCTTCGCATCTACATTGGGTTCCTCAACACTATTATCAGCATTTGTTTCATGAAATGCATCAGTAACCATGTCATGCATCCTATCATGATCTTGACCCTGATCATGTTGACCATGATGATGATAACTACTAGTACCCTAATCATTTGATTCATCAAAATCTACATGACATTGATAATTACTACTACGATCAGCTTGATTCCTTTCAAAACCTTATCCATGTTGATACCAAACATAATATTGCGGCATAAACCCTCTATTTAGTAAATGCTTCCACACCGTCTCAATAAAAAACATATCTCATATTCTTGCATTTATGATTAGTCGTTTTTCAACACATCAATTACCCTAATGTGTAGACTACCGCAATCATAACGGTTTGTCGTTGAGTACTTAGGGATCGAACCCAAGGAGAGAAAGAACAGCACAATAAGAATACAAGAAACTAATTACGCTAAGCTAAACGTTTTTGGGTACTTGTGTAAGGAACTAATTTCGATAAAACTAAAAGTAAAATAAAGAAACAGAGAATGAGAAAAGTGCAGGACACTTTAAGTGATCGAAGCTAATTTTAAAGACACAAGTTCAAAGAAAACAAGACAATAAACTCAGTTTACTCAAGAAGATAAAGATATGGATCGTAGGATATGGTATACGATTTCGAGTATTCGATGATTCTCCTATGAAGTTTCTAGTCACTCAATGAGCTTGTTCTATAGCAAGGCACACATACTAATAGCTTAACTCACTCCCGTGATGCTAAACCCTTTATTAATAACTCGAATTAGCTAATCTTCCAATTGCAACCAAATTATCGATAAGCATGAAACACAAGTCCTTTTAAGCCAATTAATGATTCTTAGTCACGATTTCCATCTTGCCAAGCATCAAAAACATGTTAGAAATCCTCTAGACAGCCTACTAAACCTCTTCCAAGGGCAAACTGACCATGATCTAGAGATTGAGTAGCTACTTCAATCCTAGCTTTAAGATCATTTCTAAACATGGGAACTTTTGTAATCTTGTCATAAACATCAAAAGATCATCATCTATCCCTCTACATCAACCATTCCCACAATCCATAATGAAACTACTCACACATAACTAATTCACAAAACAAAACTGAACAAAAGCAAGACATAGCAAAAATAAGAAGATTGATGGGAAGAAATTAAGAGATTCTTCACTAAAATTGTGTAGATCTTGAAAATCCCATGAACACAAGAGAGGAGGAGAGAAAAGTGCTCTCAAACAGTGAAAAGAAGTAGACAAGATGATATTTTCGTCAGTCTAAAGTTGGTGAAAGAGAAAAACAAGTGTTGAATATATTACAAAAGGGTTGGACCCCAAAGTCAAGCTTAAAGCCGCCAGACAATCTTGATCGGTTATAACCGATCGCCTGTGCATTTTTTCTGCCATCGGCTTTATCGATCGGTTAGTAACCGATCCTCTGTGCATTTGTCGTGGGATCGCTTTCATCGATCGGTTAGTAACCGATCGCGCGTGTAAATTCCGGTCCTCTTGTTTTTCTTTCGGTCTTTGCGGTTCCTCCTCGAACTTCGATCGTCTCTCTTCGTCCACGCTCATCCAAATCAGTCCCGAACACCTGAGAAAGGCTCCAACAAGCTAAAAAGAACACAAAAACGACCTAGGTCATCATAAATGCAATGCGACTCGATTTGGACCTAAATGCAATATACACGTAATAGAAACTATACGAAACACAAGGAAAAACGAAAGAAAGTATGAGACTCGAGGTGGTAAAATATAGTGATATCAACTCCCCCGGATTTGCCTTTTGCTTGTCCTCAAGCGAATAAAGCAAAGTAAGCCAAGAAGAGAAGTTGAAGACAGAGACTCATATCCAAAAGGAGACACACGAAGCTTTCAATTCAAGGTCCTTAGGTAAACATGTTATAGTGCAAAAATCGCTTCTACTCTTACGAACTTCTCCATGCCTATCGCAACTCGAATCTTTTACTCAAATGCCTAAGATTTCAGAATCTACAAGCATTCTTATCAACCAAATCTTTAACATTCATTTAGATCTTTTCAAGTGCGGCCTCACATAAGGGAATCTAACACATTCTCAATCGGTTTTGGTGAAAAAGGCTCGAAAGCATAATGTACGAGGAGGTTCAAATTTTTGGGTGACTTACTCTCACAAAAACGTAATGCATGACAATTCGAAAAAGCAAGGAAGGAATAGAACAAAGATGCACCAAAGTAAATAGAGTTGGAATCAAATCAAAGCGAGTTTCATCCTAATCAAAGACAATCAAGCCAAGAGATCAAAGCATGGATTTTCCAATTTTTCAAAGCAGTTCATGCATCATATCATGTTTAACAAGGGCAATGTTTTCAAAGTTCATGTGTTTAATCATTGTCCCATATGCAAATGAATGCAATCCTACATCATTCTAGACACAATCCTAACGAAAATGAAAAATGGAGTATAAATGATTAGAATGATTTTTGAAACTAATAATGCAAATGAAAATAGTCTAAAAATAAAACAAAACAAATAAAACCAGGATTAGTACCCTCCCCCGGACTTGTTTTACACCGTCCCGGTGTATCAAAGCTCTACAGATAACATATAAGTATATATAAGAAATAAAAACACAAAAGAGAAAAAATGTTCAAAAGTTGGATATCTCACAAAGTTTTGTCCTTTCTTTGTTTTCGCTTCAGGTGTGGGTGGATGTGCTTGGTCCTGCCTCATGGTCCTCGGTGTGATGAGAAGGGTCATCGTCCATCTCCTCGCCGTCTTCATCGTTGTCTTCATCGTCCGAGGAGACGTAGTTGGGCGGTTGGAGCTTCTTGACTTTGCGGAAGAGCTTCGCTATTAGCTTCTTGTGCGTCTCGTTGATCTTCTGTTGCACCTTGTTGATCCGCATTTGCACTTTGTAGGCTAGGTGGACAGTATTTTCCCGCTTGGTCTTTGGGGTGAAGTCGATCTCGGAAAGTATGTCTTTGGTGTCCCCGTATAGATCGTCGCCCGTCTCATCATCAACCTGATTGTCTTCTTCTTCGGCGGGTTGTTGCTGCTCGTCCTCGTCGCGGACGATGGCATCAAGATATTCGTCCTCTCTCAACCTGAATTCAACGTTTTCCAACCCCAATAGGGTAGTCCGCGCAGTGTTGGGAAGCCTGAAGGTTCGCGTCTTCTTGCTTGCATCGTACAGCTTGTACACGTTGTCACTTCTTCCCTTTAAGAACCAGTTCTTGATGAGGTAGTTGCGGTCGATGTAGTTGCGGTCTCGGTTCGGTGAATAGCAACGTAGGTCGACTCCCGCCTTTGTGAGGAGCGGTGTAAGGAACCCTCCTAACCATAGATGCGGCTTCTTCGCCGTCTTAGCCCAAGACCTGAAACTCACAAGTCGCGTCCCTAGGAGACTCCCGTAGTTCACATTATCTCCCAATTCGTTGTCAATGGGATCTCCGTCGCCATCTCTCAATAAACCCTTGATCCCTTGGTAGATGAAACACAGCTCATCTAATTTCACTGCTCCCGTTTCATTCCTCGCGTAGAAAGTGTTTGCTAGCAGCTTGGAAACATATCTGAGAACCGAGTTTCTTACCAAAGTCGTCTTCGCGCTGTGGCTCGAGTAAAAGCCTTCCGCAATACTTTGCCACACTATATTCCCAGCATACAGCACCGGGAACTGGACTTGGGTCTTCTTCGCAAACCCGTACGCATCACACACATCAAAGATGGACAACGCAAATTCGTTGTCATCCACCTTGAACCTAAGTGTCCCGTCTTGCGCCCGTTTCTCCTTAGGGTCCTTGTAGTCAACCGTGACGGTTGCCAATAAGTGCCGGACCAGAACCTCAAATGTCGGCGCGTCCATTGTCATCAAGACGCCCATGCCAATCGAGTCTAAGAACGCGCTCACATCCTCAAATAGACCCATAGTCTTCAACAACTCTTGATCCGGAAACCGCATCGAGTTCATCTTGAACTTCTCAAAGCCTTTGAGCGCTTTCTTCTCCGTTTCCATCCATACGACAGCTTGTCGTTCCCTTGTTTCCGTCGTTCTCTTGCTCGTTGATCTTCTTGTTTTAGTCGCCATTTCTACAAAATTCATGCAGGGATTAAGAACACGGCAATTTACAATCGAATAAACAATCTATCGCACCAAGAATTGAGATTGGGATTCACAAAAATTTCTAGAATTCACCAATTTACACAATTTCACAAATAATACAAATTTCCCCAAATTGTGAGTCAAGGTGAGTCTAAGTTTTTGTAATTATCAATGCAGTCTAAATAAATCCCCAAATCAAAATCCTCACAAATATAAAATTTGACAAATCTCGTACCCGGAAAATCGACACTATTCATGTCAAGAACACCTAGGGTTCATACTTTGAAATTTCACCATAAAGACTCGAAATTGGTCCATGATTCCACTACTCCTAGCCTAATCGACCCTAACCCAACCATAATCAAACAATTTTCAGCCTTAAATCAAGCAATATTATGATTTCTCAAAATTTGAACAAACCTTGATTTTCATGAAAGAGGGTGTAAATGAAAAGCATACCTTGTTGTTGGCGAGGTGGGTTGGTCGAAACTGATAGGTAAGAGGATTGTGTTCGAAAAATGAGTGAAATCGGTGAAGATCCGAGAGAAATCGATTGAAAATCGAGAGAGTTCTCTCTTTTCCTTTTTTTTTTTTTTTTGTTTTTTCGCGAAAGTGATAAGTCGCGAGACAAGAAGGAGAAAAACACTTACCTGGGTTCGCGATCGGTTATAACCGATCCGGGAAACCGATCCCTTCAAATCTTGATCGGTTATAACCGATCATGATAACCGATTGCTGGAGACGATTTTTCCTTCGTAACAGATCGCATAATTGTAACCAATCCGGGAAACCGATCCCTTCAGATCCTGATCGGTTATAACCGATCAGAATAACCGATCCAGCTTGTCCGGTTTTTGTGATTTTTCGGTTTTGATCCCGGACGTTCTCCTGCGAATCCCGACGTCCTGTAACACTAAAAACACACAAAAACAAAGATAAAATCAAACTTAAATCACACATATAAACATATATACAAAGGATAACATGGGATTGCCTCCCAAGTGCGCTTGTTTTAAGTCGTTAAGCTTGACTTTGTTGACGCCTCATGCGTTTTGGGGGTCGGAAAGAGGAAGAGTGGCTCGTTCCTCAATCGTGACATTTGCCAAGTACGGCTTGCAACGCGGACCGTTCACCGTGAAATCTCCCCCGGACTTGTTCCAAAGCACTATCGTTCTGTAGGGGTGGACTTCTCTGATCGTAAACGGTCCCGACCATCTCGATTTCAATTTCCCGGGAAACAACCTCAACCTTGAGTTGAACAGCAGGACTTGGTCCCCGGTTTTGAATTCTCGCTTAAGGATTTTTTTGTCGTGGAAGGCCTTCGTCCTTTCTTTGTAAATCCTTGAGCTCTCATAAGCCCCTTGTCGGGCTTCCTCAAGCTCCTCCAATTGTACCAAACGCTTCTCGGAGGCAGTTTTGATGTCGAAGTTGAGTAGTTTGGTCGCCCACAACGCCTTGTATTCCATCTCCAGCGGAAGGTGGCAAGATTTCCCGTAAAACAAGTTGAACGGAGTTGTTCCAATCGGAGTTTTGTAAGCCGTTCGATATGCCCATAGAGCGTCGTCTAGCTTGATGGACCAATCTTTCTTCAATTTTCCCACCGTTTTCTCCAGGATTGCCTTGATTTGACGGTTTGATACCTCAACTTGGCCAGATGTTTGGGGATGATAGGGTGTAGCTACCTTATGCTTAACGCCATGTCTCTTCAAAAGCCCCTCGAATATTTTGTTGATGAAGTGGCTTCCTCCATTGCTTATGACCACACGCGGAACTCCAAACCTTGGAAATATGATGCTCTTAAATAGCTTCACCACGACCTTAGCATCATTTGTTGGACTTGCTATGGCTTCCACCCATTTCGATACATAGTCAACCGCTACAAGAATGTATTGGTTGCCATACGAGGACGGAAATGGTCCCATAAAATCTATGCCCCATACGTCAAACACTTCCACTTCGAGAATCGGGTTTTGAGGCATCTCATTCCTCTTGCTTATGTTGCCCTTCCTCTGGCATGCATCACATTTAGATATGAAATCATAAGCATCCTTAAACATCGTAGGCCACCAGAATCCCGCTTGTAAAGCTTTTTGGACCGTCTTGAACGTCGCAAAGTGTCCTCCATAATCCGATCCGTGACAACAAAACAGAACCCCGGAAGTCTCCTCTTCTGAAATGCACCTCCTATAGAGCCCATCGTTGCAACGCCGATAGAGATATGGCTCATCCCAAAAGTAATGTCGGACATCTTTGAAAAACTTCTTCTTTGAGTACCCTTGGAGATTTGGTGGTTCCTTTTCGATTGTCAAGAAGTTGACAAAATCTGCAACCAAGGCAAGCTAACCTCCATGGTGTTCATCAACAAAATTTCTTTCATCATAAATTCCGCCTTGTACAAAGCTCGGATCAGGTTCACTTGCTCCTCGGGCAATGAGTCATCGATGGGGATTATCTCTTCATTTCTCATCCTTGATAGATGATCCGCTACGCCATTTTCAATCCCCTTTTTGTCTTTGATTTCTAGGTCGAATTCTTGTAGAAGAAGAATCCACCTCAACAATCTCGGTTTGGCGTCTTTCTTTGCCAACAAGTATCTCAACGCAGCATGGTCGGTGTGCACAATGGTTTTCGAACCCACCATGTAGGATCGGAACTTCTCGAATGAATAGACAATCGCCAAGAGTTCTTTCTCCGTTGTTACATATCTTACTTGCGTAAAAGATCACATGGAGCTTTTTATCTTTCTTTTGTCCCAGTACGGCTCCAACAGCATAATCACTTGCATCGCACATCACTTCAAATGGTAAACTCCAATCCGGTGGCTGTACAATGGGGGCACTCACCAAGGCGTCTTTCAACTTCACAAAGGCTTCATGGCATTCGTCGTCAAAGATAAAATCGACGTCCTTGCATAAGAGCCTCGTGAGTGGCCTTGCAATTTTTGAGAAGTCCTTTATGAACCTCCTATAGAACCCAGCATGCCCCAAGAAGCTTCTGATTCCCTTGACTGTTGACGGAGGTTCCAAAGTCACCATAACTTCTATCTTTGCCTTGTCGACCTCGATCCCGTTTTCAGAAATGCGGTGCCCGAGAACGATCCCGTCTTTCACCATGAAGTGGCATTTTTCCCAATTCAGAACGAGATTCATGTCCTCACACCTTTTTAGCACCCTGCACAGATTAGAAAGACAACCACCAAACGAAGAGCCATATACGGAAAAATCATCCATAAAGACTTCCATTATATCCTCGGTGTAATCGGAGAAGATAGACATCATACACCTTTGGAAAGTCGCGGGTGCATTACACAACCCAAACGGCATCCTTCGATAAGCAAAGGTACCGTATGGGCAAGTGAAGGTCGTCTTCTCTTGGTCACTCGGGTGTATTGGTATTTGAAAGAAACCCGAGTAACCATCGAGGAAGCAATAATATGAATGGTTTGCTAGTCTTTCAAGCATTTGATCAATAAATGGCAAAGGAAAATGATCTTTCCTAGTTGAGGAATTCAGTTTCCTATAGTCAATGCAAACTCTATGGCCTGTGATGGTTCTAGTTGAGATCAACTGGTCTTTTTCGTTTTTGATTACGGTCATCCCCCCTTTCTTTGGAACTACATGAATCGGAGAGATCCAAGAATTATCCGAGATCGGATAGATCACTCCCGCTTCAAGTAGTTTCAAAATTTCCTTTTTGACTACTTCTTTTAGGTTTGGGTTTAACCTTCTTTGGTGTTCAATTGAAGTTTTAGACTCATCCTCTAAATGAATTCTATGCATGCACAGTGACTGAGAAATTCCTTTTATATCATTTAGAGAATAGCCTATAGCTCTCCTATACTTTTTCAATTCATTCAAAAGCATAGATGTTTCCTCCTCGCTCAAAGCATCATTTATGATAACCGGATATGAGGAGTTCGTTCCAAGAAATGCGTACCTTAGACCGTTGGGCAACGGTTTGAGCTGAAGTTGTGGAGCGTCAAGTTCGCTCCAATCATCCTCCACACTAGACTTACCATTGCTAGTGTTTTCTTTCTTTTTGACTGCTACGTTTTCTCCTAACTCCGAGAAGTATGCTACTGTCGCCCATGGCAGATGAGAATCGAGAATGTTCTCATAATCGATTGCCTCCTCGTTCACAAGGTCGCTCTCTTCGCTGTTTTGTGTGAGGGCTACTTCTAGGGCATCTCCCATGCTCAACTCAGCCAAGTATTCATCAACCATCTCATCCATGGTCTCAATGTAGAAAACACTTCCTTCTATGGTTGGCCTCTTCATAACCTCCATTATGTTGAATTTCATAACGAGATCTCCCAAGTGTAGATCGATCATGCCATTACGCACGTCAATGATGGCACCCGCGGTTGCTAAGAAAGGTCTTCCCAAGATTATGGGATCTGATGGCTCCTCATCCATTTTTAGCACCACGAAATCAGTAGGGATAATGCAGCTCCCAACTTTCAATGGCAAGTCTTCGAGAATCCCAATTGGAAACCGGATCGTTCTATCCGCCAAGATTAGCGAAATTCTCGTCTTCTTAAAGTTAGTGTATCCAAGTCTCTTAGAAACTGTCAGTGGCATGAGACTCACGCTTGCACCAAGATCGACTAGACATCTCCCAAAGGACAGGGGTCCCAATGAGCACGGTAGCGTGAAGCTGCATGGATCCTTAAGCTTCTTAGGCAAGTTGTTTTGAATTATCGCACTACACTCATGGTTAATCACTACCATGGCATCTTCAAGTTGCCTTCTCTTGGTCATAACGTCTTTGAGTAGCTTGTTATACGTTGGGCACTCGAGCATAAGATCAGCAAATGGTATAGTAACTTGAACCGTTTTCATGATCTTCTTGAACTTCTCGAATTGTTTGTCCATGATTTGCCGCTTGAATCTCCCGGAAATGGAATTTTTGGCTCGTACGGTGGAAGAACGAAATCCACTTTCTTTTTGATGATTCCAGATAACCCCCCTTTATTCCTCTTCTCCTGATCCTCAGAGATTGGATCGTTCGAAGCATTGCTTCCGTCATTCTGGACTGAGATCGGTCTTCTCGATCGGTTAGTAACCGATCCTGGGTTGTTGCTCGGTTTATAACCGATCGGAGTAACCGATCTGGACTGGCCGTTTTCTTCTCGTAACAGATCGCATTTTGATAACCGATCGGTCAGATCAATCTGGATCAGTTTGTAACCGATCAGTGTAACCGATTCAGGGTTCTGTTCTATCAAATCTTCACCAACTTCTTCAAGTCCGTCTTGACTTGGTTCCTCATCCTCTACCACGACTTGCTCCCTCGTTGGTAGCTCAGTTCCACTCCTTAATGTGATCGCTTGGCAATACTCTTTTGGATTGATTTCGGGTTTCCCGGGCAATACCCCGGACGGTGCCTTCGATGTCGAGGCAACTTGAGCAATCTGGTTGTCCAAGCTTTTAACATGTTTTAACAGGTGCTCAAATTTGGCATTCAGATCCATGTATACACCGTCGACCTTGTTGTTGATATCTACCATCTTCTTGGTAAGTTCAACTTGCCCCTTAGCTTGCCCTTCCAAAATTTTTTGGAGCATACTTTGCACATCACCTTGTGCTTCCTTGTTCGGCGAGTTCCCTTGGTTTGGGAAGTTGCTTGGCCTCGGTTGATAGCCCTGCTGGTAGTTTGAGTTGTAATTCCTTTGGTTTCCTTGATTTGTTTGAAAATTTCCTTGGTTTCCTTGGAACCCGCCTTGGTTAGATTTGAAGCCTCATTGGTTGAATGTTTTGGGTTGGAACCCTTGCTGGTTCTGTGGAGGGTAGGTCTGATCTTGGGGGTTCTCCACGTTGTTGCTTCTATAAGACAAGTTGGGATGATTCCAATAATTTTGATTGAACCCTCCTCGGTTCCCTTGGTACCCTCCTTGGTTCCCAATGTAATTCATTTCGTCTTGAAGTTCTTCATTCCCCTCTTGTACTACATCTTGGTACCCTCCTTGGCCTCCATACTCTCCCACATAGTTAACTGATCTTTGGTTCGCAAGTAGAACCTTGTCCAACTTATCGCTCAAGCCTTTGAACCTTTGATCGTCATATTTTACATCTCTCACCGTGCGGTCATAGTCACCACCGTAGCCTTGGTCACTTTGCGCCAAATTCTCAACTATAATTTCTCCATTGATAACGTCTTGGCTAGCAAAACTTCCGTTGCTCGCCGTGTTCAAGGCCAGTTGGTACTTCTCAAGAACTCCTCGGTGTAGGATCCCGAGAAGTGCTTCTTTGGATACTCCATGGTGAGGGCAGGCCCTCGTGTACCCCTTCAGCCTTTCCCATGCCTCATAGAACGACTCATTGCTTCCTTGCTTGAAGCTAGTGATATCGTTTCTCAATTTCGCCGTCTTTTGTCTCGAGAAAAATTTTGCAAAGAATTGCTTCTTGCACTCCTCCCAAGTCGGTATGGTTGCGGTAACCACACTCTTCTCCCACTGAGCAGCCTTGTCTCCCAAAGAGAATGGGAAGAGGGTCAACTTAACAACATCCTCCGAGACCCCATTTATCTTCACCGTCCCACAATGACGATCGAATTGATCAATGTGCTCGATCGGGTTTTCCAACGGCATGCCCAAGAACCTCGAGTTTTGCACCATGTTTATGAGGCTAGACTTGATCTCGAAGTTATTGTTCGCAAATGGTGGCGGCCTTATCCCAGTTAGAACCCCTTGTGTAGTGGGTTCATCGAAGGCGCCAATCCTTTGTGGCTGTCTAGGAGGATGGATTGGCTGCCTCGGGTTTAAGCCCACTCCCTGGACTTCGTCTAGTGCCGGTGGCGGTTGGTTCTCTCCTAGGTGAGGAGGATCATTTCGCTGAGCGTCCATGCCTAAACGCCTTACGTGCTCAGCACGTTCTCTGGTTGCTCTTTGATTATCTCTTTCGTGCCTTCGAATATCTAGCACAAGTGGTTGCAAGTTCTCTTGCCCTTGACTTCTTGTGTGCATACACCTTCAAACACAGAGCAAACAAAACAGAGCGGTTTAGTAACAAAGTAAAGAAAAAATACTTAGACTTAGATAGAATCCAAATCCTAATGGCTATTGCTATCTCCCCGGCATCGGCGCCAAATTGATTAGTCGTTTTTCAACACATCAATTACCCTAATGTGTAGACTACCGCAATCATAACGGTTTGTCGTTGAGTACTTAGGGATCGAATCCACGGAGAGAAAGAACAGCACAATAAGAATACAAGAAACTAATTAAGCTAAGCTAAACGTTTTTGGGTATTTGTGTAAGGAATTAATTTCGATAAAACTAAAAGTAAAATAAAGAAACTGAGAATGAGAAAAGTGCAGGACACTTTAAGTGATCGAAGCTAATTTTAAAGACACAAGTTCAAAGAAAACAAGACAATAAACTCAGTTTACTCGAGAAGATAAAGATATGGATCGTAGGATATGGTATACAATTTCGAGTATTCGATGATTCTCCTATGAAGTTTATAGTCACTCAATGAGCTTGTTCTATAGCAAGGCACACATATTAATAGCTTAACTCACTCCCGTGATGCTAAACCCTTTATTAATAACTCGAATTAGCTAATCTTCCGATTGCAACCAAATTATCGATAAGCATGAAACACAAGTCCTTTTAAGCCAATTAATGATTCTTAGTCACGATTTTCATCTTGCCAAGCATCAAAAACATGTTAGAAATCCTCTAGACAGCCTACTAAACCTCTTTCAAGGGCAAACTGACCATGATCTAGAGATTGAGTAGCTACTTCAATCCTAGCTTTAAGATCATTTCTAAACATGGGAACTTTTGTAATCTTGTCCTAAACATCAAAAGATCATCATCTATCCCTCTAAATCAACTATTCCCACAATCCATAATGAAACTACTCACACATAACTAATTCACAAAACAAAATCGAACAAAAGCAAGACATAGCAAAAATAAGAAGATTGATGGGAAGAAATTAAGAGATTCTTCACGAAAATTGTGTAGATCTTGAAAATCCCATGAACACAAGAGAGGAGGAGAGAAAAGTGCTCTCAAACAGTGAAAAGAAGTAGACAAGATGATATTTTCGTCAGTCTAAAGTTGGTGAAAGAGAAAAATGATATATCATGGTTGTTACCCCTTTTAGGCCATGATATAGGTCCGTTTTATAGAGTCTTTCTACTATTTTGTAGTGTTTTAGAGTCTTTTACAGGTTTTAGCACGTTTGGAGCATAATTGGAGATATTAGAGCTTTTTGGAGCATTTTGGAGCAAAACAGAAGCTCGTGTAGCTGAGTACCCGATTTAGAGTCTCAGTATCGATCGACACCACTTGGTATCGGTCGATACTCACTGCAGCAAGGCACGAAGCGCGACTTTAATGAAGAGTTGAAGAATTGCAAAATTGCCCAGAAGTTTTTAGTATTTACAATTTAGCCCAAAACGTGTTTTAGGAGTTTTAATTAGGTTTTTAGCCACTTTGGCAAGGACACATTGAGTTTACTTTTGATTTGATTGTGAGTTTTGTGAGAGAGCTTTCTGAGGGAGACAAGTCTGAGACTCTGTTCGTCCGAGAGAAGATTTCGAACCCCTTTGTTACTCTCTTTTTATTATTTATCTGAGTATTATTTCAGTCATGTTTATTGTTTCAATTATCATGTCTGAGTAGTTCTCTTGTTAGGTTCAGGGTTCTCATAAGGGTTTTCTCTGAATGTTAGGTTAATTGAATGATTAGGATTCACCATCTGAATTAGTTCTTCGCATTAGGTTGCTCTCAAAGCTAATTCTAGACTGATCACCTGGAAATTAGATCTTAGGATAATTGGTTAGGCACGAGAGTGCGATTAATTACCTGACAAAACCTAGAGCGAGCAAAATAACTATTCGCAAAGAGATTTGGTTTAGTTGTTTTGTGAACAGATCAAACCTGAACTAAAAGCTGGTTTAGACTTTAGGATTCGCAAAGAGATTTGGAATTCTAGGATTTAGACTTAGATAGTTTTCGCAACGAGAGTTGGTTAGCTATACTTTAGTGATTTGAGTTCAAGAACCGCGCTAAATCTGAATCATGTTAGTTAGTTTATCTACATTCATTGANGCTTTAGTACTTTAGGGTATTAATTTGAGCTTATCAAATTTGGCGCCGTTGCCGGGGACTCAATTTCGCCATTAGATTTTAGCTAAGAATTTCGTCTAAATCGTCGAGTATCGATCGATACCCCTTGGTATCGATCGACACCCGACACATTTTTTTTGTTACTTACGTTCTTGTCTTTTGTGTTTCAGGTGTATGCCTACTCGAGGAACCAGAAGAAACAAGAACACTCAGCTAGTTGATTTGTCAAACGAGCAGCTAGCACACTTGGAACGCACACTAAGAAAAGCAAAGAAGCTAGTCGAGATAAACAACAATCTTATGGTTTTGATTCGGGACGAGGCTGGTGCTTTCAGAGACCGAGAGGGTCATTTGTGCAATGAAGCTGGACAGCGACTTGATGGAGAGGGAAACATCATAATCCCTCCACCAGCTGTCGATGAGATTGCTGCGCGAGCTGCGCGCAACAACGAGGGGAATGATGGGAATGATGTGCTTAATCGAGCTAGGACAATTGGTGAATGCAACAGACCTGACCAGTTCTACGCAAATCGATCAGCGATTCGTATTCCCACCTTACAGAGGAATGACTTTGAGCTGAAGCCCACGTACTACACTCTTGTGGGTCAGCACACTTTCCATGGTCTTCCTCATGAACATCCCATGGACCACATTGAGAAGTTCGAGGACTTGGTTTCTAGCATCAAATGCAAAGGAGTGTCCTACGACTACTTGTTCTGTAAGCTCTTCCCATACCCTCTAGGTGGAGATGCTTCTTATTGGCTCAAGCAATTACCAGCTGGGTCATTGACTAACTGGGATGAAACCAAGACTGCTTTCCTGAACAACTTTTACGATGATGCGAGATCAGAGGAGTTTAGGAATAAGATTTCTCAGTTTTCTCAGGGAACGACAGAGGCTTTCAAGGCTGCTTGGGGAAGATTCAGGTCGTATCAGAGGGATTGTCCACATCATGGGTATACTATGGTACAGTTGCTGAGTTTCTTCTTCAGAGGAATTGATTGGCGATACCAGATGGCATTAGACTCTGCAAGTAATGGTAATTTCTTTACCAAATTTCCTGATGATGCTTACCAGCTGATTGAGAACTTCGCATCGAGCAATAGCATCAAGAGTGCCGATATGGAGCGTAAGAAGCTAGCTGGTGGTATAGAGGGTTCTCAAATTGCTAAAGTGCATGCGAAGCTGGATTCGGTGCATAATTTGCTGATGAGCAAGCAGCAGAAAGCTGTTCACTTTGCTGATGATGTAGAGGTTTTTCATGAGGATGAGGTAGAGCATGTTAACTACATTGGTGGCTCTGGTTTTCAAGGTCAGAGGAATCAATATAACAACCGAAACTTCAACAACAATTTTCAGCAAGGAGGATTTAAGTCTGAGGGAAATCAAGGTAGTTCTGGGTCAAGTCAGTTTGGCCAGAAATCTTTCCAAGGTAGTGGTTACACAAGGAATTATGGGAACTCATCCTATCAATCTCCGCCACCCAAGACTCAAGAGAGTAAGATCGAGGCTATGCTTGAACAGTTGGTTCAAGGGCAGGACAAGATGACAGTGAGCTTCAATGGGAAATTGGATGATCTTTACACAACCTTGAATGGAAGAATCGAAGCGCTAAGTATGAGTCAAAAGAAGTTGGAAGTTCAGGTTGCCCAAACTTCAGAAGCTGTGAAAAGGCAAGAGGGTGTTCTTCCAGGTAGAGGAGAAAACCCAAGGAGGGAGCATATCAATGCCATTACTCTGAGGAGTGGAAAAGAGGTGAATACAGGAGTGAACGCTGCATTACCTGCAGAGATTTTCGTCGATCTCGACGATGAGGATTCTGAAATCCCCAGGGTATCGATCGATACACCTCAGTGTCGATCGACGCAAATCAAAATCTTGCAACGTGACAACCCAAAACCTCCAGTGTCGATCGACACTCCTCCAGCATCGGTCGATACTGAGCCTACAGTCGAGAAGACACCTGAAATTCCGAATGTTGCACCTAAGGTAGTCCCAGAACGAGTCTATATACCGAGGATACCTTATCCTAAAACTGTTGGGAAGACTAAGAAGGAGGTGGAAGATTTTAGATGCAAGCAGATATTGGACAAGTTGATTGTCGAACTTCCTTTCCTCGACGCTATTAAGACTTCTCCAGCTTTCAGGAGATATGTCAAGAAGATGGTGTCTAGCAACTTGAACCTTGAAGAATGGTGTGTGATGCTTACTCAGGAGTGCAGTGCAATCGTAACCAACATCATCCCAAAGAAACTTCCAGATCCAGGGAGCTTTGTGTTAGATTGTTCTATATTCACCGACCGGTTTAAGCGTTCTCTATGCGACATTGGCTCGAGTGTCAACCTTATGCCTTACTCAGTTGCCAAGAGGATGGGTATGACTGATTTCACATCCACCAGAATATCGTTGATACTTGCTGATCGTTCGGTGCGACTTCCTGAGGGCCTACTCGAAGATGTTCCTATCAAGATCGGGAATTGCTTGATCCCGACTGATTTCATCGTCCTAGAGTATGATGCTGAGCCCAAAGATCCGCTTATCTTGGGTAGACCATTCCTTGCCACAGCTGGTGCATTGATTGACTGCATGAATGGGAAGATAGCTCTTAACATAGGTGATTTGGTCATGACCTTTAACATGGAGAAGATGATGAAGAGACCAACCATCGATGGGCAGACTTTCTTCGTCGATACTTTCACGGATATTGCTGAAGAGTATTTCTTGGGGATGCATCCTGAGGATCCGTTGGAGAGGGCTTTGGTCTGTTCAGTTGAATCTGAGGGTGCCTTGAGTGAAGATGCTGTTAGTTACTCGAAGATACTCGACACTACACCATCAGTATCGATCGATACCCCATTGGTATCGGTCGATACCCTGCGTCAGAACATGGAGTTGGGCGAATGTTCTAAGCAAGCTGCTAAGCTTGGAGATTGGAGCGAGGAGAAAGCTCCTAAGTTGGAACTCAAGCAACTTCCAGCCAATATGAGGTATGTATTTCTTGGTCCTAATTCCACATACCCCGTGATTATTAATGCTTCTTTGAACAACGCAGAGGTTGCCTTACTGCTGAGCAAGCTGCGCATGTATCGCAAAGCTCTTGGCTATTCTCTTGATGATAGTTCAGGTATATCACCGGATCTGTGCATGCATATGATTCATCTTGAGGACGAGTCAAAGGCTACCGTTGGGCATCAGAGGAGGCTGAATCCGAATCTGAAGGAAGTGGTTAAGAAGGAGGTTATGAAGCTTTTGGATGCAGGGGTTATCTATACCATCTCAGATAGTTCTTGGGTTAGTCCAGTGCATGTAGTTCCTAAGAAAGGAGGGATTACTATGGTGAAGAATGAGAAGGATGAGTTGATTCCTACGAGGACTATCACTGGGCATCGAATGTGTATTGACTACAGGAAGTTGAATGCGGCTACAAGGAAGGATCACTTCCCATTACCTTTCATTGACCAGATGCTAGAGAGGTTGGCTAGTCATCCCTATTACTGTTTTCTCGACGGGTATTCGGGTTTCTTCCAGATTCCTATTCATCCAGATGACCAGGGAAAGACCACTTGTACATGTCCCTATGGCACATTCGCATACAGGAGAATGCCATTTGGATTGTGTAACGCTCCAGCCACCTTTCAGAGATGCATGATGTCTATCTTCACAGACATGATTGAGGATTTTATGGAGGTGTTCATGGATGATTTTTCAGTTTATGGATCATCATTCAAGGATTTTTTGGCTAATTTGTGCAAGGTGCTGCAGCGGTGTGAAGAGAAACACTTGGTCCTTAATTGGGAAAAGTGTCATTTTATGGTTCAGGATGGCATCGTTCTTGGGCACAAAGTTTTTGAAGCTGGGATCGAGGTTGATAAGGCTAAGATTCAGGTTATGACAGGTTTGCCACCACCGAGTTCTGTGAAGGACATTTATGAGTTTTCTGGGTCACGCTGGGTTTTACAGGAGATTTATCAAGGATTTCTCCAAGATAACACGCCCACTCACCGCCTTATTGTGCAAGGAGACTCACTTTGATTTCACACCAGAGTGTCTTGCAGCTTTTGAGGAGATTAAGAAGGCATTGGTGAGTGCTCCTATTGTGCAACCTCCTGATTGGAGTTTACCTTTCGAGATTATGTGCGATGCCAGTGATTTTGCTGTGGGTTTTGTTCTGGGTCAGCGGAAGGAGAAGAAACTTCATGTTATTTACTATGCCAGCAGAACGTTGGATGATGCTCAGAGGAATTACAGCACGACAGAGAAGGAATTACTTGCGGTCGTTTTCTCCTTCGACAAATTCCGGCCTTACTTGATTGGGAGCAAAGTGATTGTTCATACGGATCATGCTGCTCTCAAGTATTTGATACAGAATAAGGATCTCAAGCCTCGTCTTTGTCGTTGGGTTCTTTTGCTCCAAGGGTTTGATATTGAGATTAAGGACAAGAGAGGAGTAGAGAATGGGGTTGCTGATCATCTTTCAAGGTTGAAGCTCGATACCGACGTGCCTATTGATGATCAACTGCATGAGGAATCGATCTACTACATTGAAACTGGTTTCCAAAGTGGATTTATCGAAAATCAGCAATTCCCTCGAATTGCTGGTTTCGGTGTCGATCGACACTCACCTGGTGTCGGTCGACACTCGTCGGCTGCTGCACCTGTTTTGACCGTGGAACACCTTGGAGCCTCCGAGGAGTACCTTGTTGCTGCAATGGATTCTAATCTACCATGGTATGCTCATATTGCCAACTTCCTCGCTGCGGGTACAGAGCCAACGCACCTAGAGAAATATGCTAAGAATAAGTTTCTGCGAGACATAAGGCGGTACCTTTGGGATGAGCCTTACCTATATAAGCATTGCTTTGATGGTATATACAGGCGCTGCATTGCTGAATCAGAGATACCTGCGGTTTTGTTTCATTGCCATGGTTCTGAGTATGCTGGACACTTCGCTACCTTCAAGACAGTGTCCAAGGTTCTTCAAGCGGGCTTCTGGTGGCCTACTATGTTTAAGGATGCTCATACCTTCATCTCGCAGTGTGATGTGTGTCAGAGGAGAGGGAAGATTAGTAAGCGACATGAGATGCCACAGAATTTCATCTTTGAGGTTGAGGTCTTTGATTGCTGGGGTATCGATTTTATGGGCCATTTTCCTCCGTCATACAAGAACCAGTACATTCTAGTTGCAGTGGATTATGTCTCTAAGTGGGTGGAGGCAATCGCCAGTCCAACCAACGACTCTGCGGTGGTTCTTAAGCTGTTTAAGACCATCATCTTTCCACGATTTGGAGTGCCTCCTATTGTTATAAGTGATGGTGGCAGTCACTTTATCAACAGGGTTTTTGAGAGGTTACTGAAGAAGCACGGTGTGAATCATCGTGTGGCTACTCCATATCACCTCCAGACCAGTGGGCAGCTCAAGGTCTCTAACAGGCAAATCAAGGAGATTCTGGAGAAGATAGTGGGAAATTCTAGGAAGGATTGGTCTATCAAGCTAGACGATGCGCTGTGGGCCTACAGGACTGCTTATAAGACACCATTGGGCACTACACCTTTCCATTTGTTGTATGGGAAAGCGTGTCACCTTCCTGTGGAGATCGAGCATAAGGCGGCATGGGCTACTAAGCTACTGAATTTTGACATCAAGCCTGCTGCTGAGAAGCGATTGATCCAGCTGAACGAGCTGGATGAGATTAGGCATCATGCCTATGAGAACTCAAGGTTGTACAAGGAGAGGACTAAGGCGTACCATGACAGGAAAATCCTCCACCGCATTTTTGAACCCAATGATCAGGTACTTCTGTATAACTCTCGTTTGCATTTGTTTCCTGGTAAACTGCGTTCTCGTTGGTCATGTCCTTTCACTGTCAAGGAGGTTCGACCACATGGTGCACTTGTCCTGACTAACCCCTCTGGCGAGGAGTTCACTGTCAATGGACAAAGGGTGAAACACTACTCACGGAGCACTGAGATCCCAGATGGACACATGCTGCCTATGGATGATGCACCCGCTGCCTGAACGGCAGTACAGTCAAGCTAATGACGTTAAACGAGGGCTTGGTGGGAGGCAACCCACTGGTGAGTCTGTACATATTTTTCTTTTTCTTTTTACTTTTAGTATTGTGTTTCGTCGTGTCACGTGAACCAGATTCGGACGGGCAGTATCGATCGACACCCTCCATGCGCCTAAATGCACCAACTTGCTACGAGTATCGATCGACACTATCTAGTATCGGTCGATACCCACGGCCCAGGTAAGTTTCCTTATAAACCCTACGGGTTTTCCTTTTCCTCACAACTCCTCTATCGACCGACACAAACCTCTCTCTCACCAAATTTCACCAAATCTTCGTTTCTCAACGCTTTTGAGTGATTTTTGTGTCTATTCCGTGTGGTTTTTCGTGCTCAATCTCTTTCTCTCATTCATTCTAACGATCTGCTAGGTATGTAACACGAATTTCCAACTTTTGATTCCATGCACCAAGTTTAGATTTTCGACTTTTAGGCTCTTAGAACTCGTGTTGTTTGATGATTACCACTTGATTATTGTGTTCTAGGCCTAGTCGAACCATGCCTTACGCTTCATTACCCTTGGTTTGCAAAATTTGGAATTGTTGGATTTGTGTTCTTCGTGTCTGCTCGATACTAGTCTGAGTATCGATCAATACCAGAGGGTATCGATCGATGCTAACCATCTGCCTTAGCCGACTTTGCTTTGTTTGTGAGAGATGTTGGATTTATGCCTTGTCCTGTGTTTGTTGATGATGCAGATGGCACCAAGGAAGAGGCCAAGAGCTGCTGAAGCCTCTAGCTCGACCCCGTCTAGTGAGCATCCGATTGAGTACATTGTGGGGACAAATGTGAAGATTTTCGACGGTTTCACTTGGCAAGTCGGGGTTGTGAAAGCTTGCCTTCTCAACCACCGCTATTTGGTGAGGATCTCTGGCGCAGAGGCGGATCTTGATCTTCCACACACTTCCTTACGCCCCATTCCTCCACCTACTCCACGTCGTTCTTCTTCACCAGCCGCTCCTAGCTCTGCGTGTAGAGCCCCTTGGCCCAAGATCAGTGAGAAGGCCAGGATCAGATTGAGGGATGATTACGAGGGCTCCGATAAGGAGATTACTGAGAGCAGGGCCTGCACCCATAGGCCGACTTCTGAGGAGTGGGATGACTACGACTCCATTTCTACAACGCCTGGCAGGACGTTGATGTGCGCCCCACTCGCTTTGTGGATACGCATTCTATGAGGCGACTGGGCTTTGATAGGGAGTTTGATGGTTTGATCAGGAAGATTGGACTAGGGACGATGCCTACGCGGCAATATGACTTATACCCCGACTTAGTCCGCCAGTTCCTCGCGTCTGTCTGTGTTTACTACACTGGTGAGCCTCTAGTGACTGCCCAGCAGGGTGTGATGACATTTTTGATCCGTGGAGTGCGATACAGGATCTCCTTCCAGGAGCTCTGCGACATCTATGGTTTTAACAGGGATTTTTCAAGATGCGAGCTTCCGCGCAGGTTCTTGGACATTGATGCCTTCTGGTCTCACTTCGGGCATGGGGTTTACGACTGCAAGACAACCACGCAGATGGACGTGCGACATCCTGTCCTACGCTGTCTTGTTAGGATCTTGAGCAACACCTTGTTGTGCAAGATGGAGCCTAACAAGATGAGAGTGACCGAGCTGATTGTGTTGTCCATTGGGATTGGGGATATCATTGAGGATGAGGCATATGAGTGGCCTGAGATGGACCTTGCGGTCAACTTTGGCGCAGTTTTTGCGCACCATTTGGAGTCGCTGAAGGTGAAGCCTTTTACCGGACGCGACATGACCTCTACAGCCACGAGTCGTCGGAAGACAGAGACGGTAGGCAGTTTACTCACTCCGATTTTTCTGCATCTTGGGATCAGCACAGCCAGTTGTTCGATCTCGACTACGCGCGACCTCATGGACTTAGCTCACCTGGAGCATCTTCGCTGGCTGAAGCCAGATAGGCGTTGGGTCTTTAGCACTTCTGTTGGGGACTATCTTGTTCAGCTCCCCAACACTGCACTGACAGACATTGGTGGCAACCCCGCCCAGCTTTTCTTCACTCCTCCTGCTGTGGACATGGAGCCCGCACCTGCCACTAGACGTCGCGGCTCCACCACTAGAGCCCGTCCGCCTGCTTCTGGCCCTGCTGGGGGTCGATCACGCGCGCGCCACGCACCTGCTCCTACAGCTTCTCTTCCTCCACCACCTGAGATGGAGATGGATCCGTTCCAGCGCTACCTTGTTGAGAGTCTTCAGACCATTTGGAGCGCTATCTCTCACTGCAGCTGCATGGCGTCTCAGCCCCCTATTTCACCATCTGCTGCTGGACCATCTGGCACTGCTGGCGATGACTCTGACGCCACAGAGGAGGATTAGTCCTCCATTTATCTGGTTTCGCGTTTGTTTTCCTTTTCCCTTTTTCTGTTTATTTTCATTTGGACTTTTGTTGGTTTGCGTCTTGTGTCAGTTTCTTATCACCTTGTACTTTGTGGAACCTATGCTTTTATGATTTTTGTTGCTTTTGACTTGTGTTTGAGTGATCTAACAGTGCTAACCATAACACATTTGGATCGTTTGACACACCTTTTGGGCACCATTATCGCTACAAAGAGGATTTCTGTCGACCACCTACTGGTATCGATCGATACCAGTTTGGTGTCGGTCGACACTCATCGCCAGTTCGGGTAACCTCTTCGTTTTTCACATTCCACTTGGTTCATTTGATTTCTGTCACCGAACTCAGGCTCAATAACACTGGGGACAGTGTTGTTTAAGTCTGGGGGAGGTAGTCGCTGACATTGTGTTTGTTTTTCTTAGAGTCAGTCATTTTTTGTGTCAAAATTTGTTTTATTGAGTCAAAATTTTGTTGGAGATTATGATCGTGTTCTTGACCCTATTGTTTTGACTTTGCTTCTGAGTGACCACTGTTACAGAATCAGCTACAGATCGACTAATGAAAAATCCAAAGGCTGACCAGTTAACTAGAAGACACACATGTTTCCAGTAGAGTTCTCTTAAAGCCTGAGCCAAATTTTTTTTTTTTTTTTTTTTGCACTTCATCGATGTGGTTAGTATTCATAGAGCTTGATTCCTCATTCATATCTGACAAAGGAACTCATGTGTTTGAAAGTGATAGTATCTCTCTCCCCTGTTACAAGTTAATAAAAAGAGCATGAAAGATGAAATGATTTTCTTCTAAGTAGAGGGCTAGGAAAATTTCCAGCGATCCCATTATTCTACTTTGTGAGGAATGATCACACAAAGGTTGGAAGCGAGGCTAGGATTTTCCTATGATGCCATTATTCGCCTACACCCTTTGATACATTGAGAGGGAAGAACCGGGGATTTGGTGGCAAACACCATCAATACTCGCGTCTCATACCTTGATGTGTATATGCGAATCAAAAAGAANTTAATTAGGTTTTTAGCCACTTTGGCAAGGACACATTGAGTTTACTTTTGATTTGATTCTGAGTTTTGTGAGAGAGCTTTCTGAGGGAGACAAGTCTGAGACTCTGTTCGTCCGAGAGAAGATTTCGAACCCCTTTGTTACTCTCTTTTTATTATTTATCTGAGTATTATTTCAGTCATGTTTATTGTTTCAATTATCATGTCTGAGTAGTTCTTTTGTTAGGTTCAGGGTTCTCATAAGGGTTTTCTCTGAATGTTAGGTTAATTGAATGATTAGGATTCACCATCTGAATTAGTTCTTCGCCTTAGGTTGCTCACAAAGCTAATTCTAGACTGATCACCTGGAAATTAGATCTTAGGATAATTGGTTAGGCACGAGAGTGCGATTAATTACCTGACAGAACCTAGAGCGAGCAAAATAACTATTCGCAAAGAGATTTGGTTTAGTTGTTTTGTGAACAGATCAAACCTGAACTAAAAGTTGGTTTAGACTTTAGGATTCGCAAAGAGATTTGGAATTCTAGGATTTAGACTTAGATAGTTTTCGCAACAAGAGTTGGTTAGCTATACTTTAGTGATTTGAGTTCAAGAACCGCGCTAAATCTGAATCATGTTAGTTAGTTTATCTACATTCATTGAATTTCTGAGAAATACCCTGAGCCTAATCTCCTTCCCATCGATTACAACTTGTTTGATTTACGCATCTGTTTTTATTTCATCTACTTGGTTTAGCTTAATTATGATCTAAATAATCTATTGTGTGTTTCCCTGAGTCTCTGTGGATTCGATCCCTAAGTATTACAATCGACAAAGCTTTAGTACTTTAGGGTATTAATTTGAGTTTATCAAAAAACAAGTGTTGAATATATTACAAAAGGGTTGGACCCCAAAGTCAAGCTTAAAGCCGCCAGATAATCTTGATCGGTTATAACCGATCGCCTGTGCATTTTTTCTGCCATCGGCTTTACCGATCGGTTAGTAACCGATCCTCTGTACATTTGTCATGGGATCGCTTTCATCGATCGGTTAGTAACCGATCGCGCGTGTAAATTCCGGTCCTCTTGTTCTTCTTTCGGTCTTTGCGGTTCCTCCTCGAACTTCGATCGTCTCCCTTCGTCCACGCTCATCCAAATCAGTCCCGAACACCTGAAAAATGCTCCAACAAGCTAAAAAGAACACAAAAACGACCTAGGTCATCCTAAATGCAATGCGACTCGATTTGGACCTAAATGCAATATACACGTAATAGAAACTATACGAAACACAAGGAAAAACAAAAGAAAGTATGAGACTCGGGGTGGTAAAATACAGTGATATCAATTTACGACAAGGACAGAACATCTTACCGCTTTCCAGGGTTGTTTGCATATTTCCGGCCTTATACATGAATATTTCAAGCCCATCTTTGAATTCGTTCGTCAACGCTCCCTCCAAATCCTTTTGCGTATACATCCATCTCCGTATATCGTATATAGACATTTTATAAAAAAGATTTTATAGTGTGTTTTTTTTTATTAGTGTTTGTTTTTTTTTTTTGAAATTTTCGTTTGACGTAAGAATGTATTTATAGATTTTTTTCAGAATTACCAACGGAATTACGACGGATTTGCATCGGATTTACGACGTATATTTCTATGTAAATTGATTAGGTGAACCTACTAAAAACGTGTTCTACCTAACTGGAAACAATCGACGTCAACTCGTCGTTAATTTACATCGAATTCTGATCATTGTAATATCGATGTAAAATTACATCGACTTTACAACGTAATTTGCGAAAGTGAGATTCGTCGTAAATCCGTCGTAATGTTACATCGATATTACAACGAATTTCAAAATCGTAGTATCATCGTTGTCATCAAATTACGACGATATTACGACGACACATTTTTACGACGAATTTACAACGAATACATAATTCGTCGTAATTCAGTCGTAATGCCGACGTAAATTTACATCGATTTAAAATCGTCGTAAATTTTTGTTGGTAATTGGCTGTTTTCTTGTAGTGTCCGTAGATCGACCTTCGAAGATTGATGCTTAGTTCCTCAATCTGAAAGCAATCCTTTTCAAAATCGACAATGCTCAGACACGATCCAAAGTTTTGCGTTGTCATTTTTGGCACATCACCTATATCCCGTTAGTTGTTCAGGAATGGAATCTCCGAACATCTACTCTGAAACCGAACGGACCTATCATCTATGCCGATTTGGGTGGATTTCAAAAATGTTCCAGATCATCTTTACTCTGAAAAAGGCATGATGTTCTTGGGCAATCTTATTGGTTCTTCCTAGAAACTACATCCAAATACTGAGAGGTGTATCCGCTTGGATATGGCGTGTGTATTGGTGGTGGTGAATTTGGAAAAACCTCTCCCTGAAAAGATTCGTTTATTGTCGGAGCCAAGTGTTCTCATCTTTACTCTGAAAAAGGCATGATGTTCTTGGGCAATCTTATTGGTTCTTCCTAGAAACTGCATCCAAATCTGAGAGGTGTATCCGCTTGGATATGGCGTGTGTATTGGTGGTGGTGAATCTGGAAAAACCTCTCCCTGAAAAGATTCATTTATTGTCGGAGCCAAGTGTTCAGCTACCCGTGGTTGCCTCCACGCTGTTCCATCTGCAAAATTTGGGGTCATTTTGATAAAGACTGCGAATTGATGTTGAAGGGTGCGATTGTGGAATCAAAAAGAGAAGTCAGAAAATTTATGAGCTCTCCCCGAAGCCCAAAGTCTTGGCTCTAAAGGAGGTGTTGCAGATTCATATTTCTGATACTGTCACGACAGATGAGACTCCATCATCAAATACTCTGTCTATCGTGAATCCAAAAGAGTTGCAATCAGCGGGAAATGGTGAAAAGGAAAACATAGAAGAGTTACAAAAGGATAAGAATGTTCTCTGCACACCAAAAAATTAGACCAAAGTTGTGATGTTAAGTAGAAGCTCTCCGGTGAAGAGTTTAGGTACTAATCAACAACGTCGAAACATGGGAGAGAAGGAAATTTCACTTCTCGTTTCAATGTGCTATCTACTGATCTAGTGGAGGATGAAGAACATGAGGAAGGAGAGATTCAAAAGGCTGATGATGAAGATTTTTTATCCTCATCAGATGATGACCTCCCGAATATCCAACAAAAGCACAAAGAGGGACCAGCTAATCTGGGAAAGCAGAAACCAAGGAAACCAAACGCCAACAGAAAAGACCAAGTCATTTCTCACTCTACAAAAGCAAAGAAAGCTTCCGTTAGGGAGTACTAATGAATATGACGATATTTTTTTGCGTGGAATACTCAGAGTTTCAACAAAATATGCAAACATAATTCTGTTTGATGTAGATTAATTCAAAGAATCTCTCTTTTGGTTGTCTTCTTGAGACGAGAGTCAGGAAGAGAATTGTTTGACTATTGTTAATAGCGCTTTCGCTGGATGGCCCTATTTAACGAATTATGACTATGACCATCTTGGACGTATTTGGCTTCTTTGTTCAGATTCTGTTTCGGTAACGCCTCTATATAAAATTCCTCAGATCATCACAGTCTAGGTTTCTTATGCCTCAGGTGAGGAGTTCCTCTGTTCTTGTATCTACGCGTCAAATTTTCAACGTGACCGTTTGAATATTTGGGATGAAATTCGTCAGAACCGTCACCTTTTTGCTACTACAAATGTCTATTGGGTTCTTTTTGGTGATTTCAATGAGATTTTTGCCTCAGATGAACATTCTCGAGCTTTGGATTCCTTGGAAGATCAAGCGGGTATGAGAGATTTTCAAGGCCTTGTCGCTGACTGTGAACTAATTGATCTTGGATTTTCTGGTCCAAAGTTCACTTGGTGGCAAGAAGCATGATAGCGTTTTTATTAATTATGCTTGGAGTACTCGTTTCCCTCAGTCTTATACTCTCTTTGAAGCTAATGATATTTCAGATCCGTCTTACGTCCTCGTTGGCGGCAAAGAGACACCACTTTGAATTATTTAATTATCTCACTGCTCACCCCCAGTTCCTAGATGTTGTTTCTCGTATATGGTCAACTATGGAGCCTTTGTTTATATCAAGAGCTGCCTTGCATAAATTCCCTCGGAAGCTTACGATGTTGAAACCTCTTCTCCAAGGCCTTAATCGTGAGAGATATGGCGAAATAACTGTAAAAGCCCGAGAAGCATTTGAGCTTTTATGCGATCGACAAAGCAAGCTCTGTTAAATCATACCACTGCAAATTTTAAGGCAGTCAGAGCTACAACAGACAACTGGAACCACTTTGCTAGTGTTGAAGAGCAGTTTTTTCGTCAAAAATCCCGTGTCACTTGGCTGCAGCACATAGATCAAAACACATCATTTTTTCATTGTATGGTGATGACGAGAAAAGGGAAAAATTCTATAAGGAGACTTGTCAATGTTGCGGGCATCACTCTTATGAATCCAGAAGATATTAAAAATGAAGTTGTTACACATTTTAAACAATTTCTCCAAGCTAAATCTCAGGATGTTGTATCTCTCTCATTGGACAGTCTAACGGAGCTCATACCTTACCATTGTTCCTCAGATAAGGCTGACTTGCTGGTGCGACCTGTTATGGCTGAAGAAATTCAAAAGGTCCTCTTCTTTATGCCGCCTAATAAAACTCTGGGACCTGATGGGTTCACCGCTGAGTTTTACAAAGCTGCTTGGCCCATCCTAGGTGACGACTTCATTGTTGCTGCTCAGTCCTTCTTTGCTAATGGTTTTATGTCGCATGGAGTTAATGCTAGTGTTCTTTCACTTGCCCCAAAAACAGTGGAAGCAAAAACGATGAAGGATGACAGACTGATTCCTTGTTGTAATCTGAGTTATAAAGTAATTTCTAAGATCATGGCTAATAGTCTCAAAGCTGTTTTATCGGAGGGAATTGTCTCAAACCAGAGCGCGTTCATAAAAAGGCCGTCTTCTTCTTGAGAATATCTTGCTAGCCACTGAGATTGTCAAAGATTATCACAAGTCATCCATATCTCCTCGATGTGTTCTCAAATTGGATATTTCGTAATCTTTTTACACGGTTAGATGAGATTTTCTTATCACTACTCTCCAAGCAATGGGAATCTCAGCCTTATTCATCTCTTGGATCAAGAGTTGTATCACCACTGATGCTTTTCGGTTTGTGTTAATGGTGAGCTCGAGGGTTTCTTTACAAGTTCTCATGGTCTTCGCCAAGGTTGTTCTCTATCGCCATATCTGTTTGTCATCGCGATCAATGTTTTATCTCTCTTATTGAATAAGGCTGCTCGGGAAAGGAGAATAGGCTACCATCCGTGGTGCCGTGAGCTTTGTCTCACCCATCTCAGCTTTGCAGATGGTTTTTATGGATGGTTCAGCCAGTGCTCTCCATGCTACGATGGCGGTGTTAAATGACTTTACAAGTATCTCAGGGCTAACCATCAATGCATCTAAGTCCTCGCTTTATACCGCATGAAGAACGGATAATTCTCTGCTTGTGGCTACAGCTCATTATGGGTTTCGATAGAGACATTACCTATTAGCTACTTGGGTCTGCCTCTCACCACAAAAAGTATGACAAGATTAGACTATGAGCCACTGACTGACATAATCCGATCTCGGATGCTTTCTTGGTCGAGTAAAACTTTGTCCTTTGCGGGAAGATTACCGTTGATTCAGTCGGTAATAGCGAGTATCTCAAACTTTTGGTGTTCGGCTTTTCACCTTCCTAAGCGGTGCTTTACAGCGATTGAATGTGTGATGCGTTCCTTTGGTCCAGCTCGCCTCTTAATACTACGAAACCTAAAGTGGCGTGGGAAGATGTGTGTTTCCTGAAGCGAGAAGGTGGTTATTTGAGAAAACAGAATCACTATGGGTAGCTTGGATAAAGTATTATTTGCTCTATTACTCATCTTTCTGGGATGCTCCGGACAGATCTCGTGGCTCCTGGGTATGGAAAAAACTGCTCAAACTCCGTCCCTTGGCTCAGTCTTTTATGCTTTTGGTTCGATGATTGGCTGCAAATTGGGCGTCTTATTGACATCACATGAGATGTGGCCATGTGGGCACAAGACTGTTGGGTGTGAGGCGTGAGGCGAAAGTGGCTGATGTGGGATCAGACAGAGGATGGAGTATAAGACGCACTCGGGGGGATTCTACTTCAGAATATGCTTCAATGGATCCGCTCTTCTTCGTTGCCAAATGTCTCGGCTGTCCATTTTCTTACACAATTTGGACTACTGTGGGTGCAGCTATGTTGGGGAGGAGAATTAATCCGGATTGGAAAATCACAGTTCAAATGCTGCTTTACTTCAGAGGAAGTAGAGTTTATGCTGTCCTCTTTCATCTTGCCTTCCAAGACACTATGTATTGCATTTGGAAAGAAAGAAACGGTCGACGTCACAATCAGCCTTCTCACTCTCCCTACTACCTTGGACGGTCCATCGACAAGGACCTTCGGGCTCGCATTATCTCCTTGAAAGTTGGGGATGACAGAAGTAGCTCCGACCTCATTCAGCGATGGGATAGCACACGTTCTTCGTCGTGAAGCTGAAAGCCTCTTGCACTATTGCTCTGTTTTTTCTGCGAATTCTCTATGTTTTATTGCTAGTTTCCTTTCATCTTGTGTTTGTTTCAGATTTAAATTCCTAAACTTTTCAGCCATGTAAATATTTGTTTTCTTTGTTGATCTATAAATTTTACATTTCAACAACAAACAAAAAAGAATAATGAATATATATAAATAATCGAAGCGAAAGAATTCGATGATTACAAATTTGCTTTTCTATAACATTGAAACCCCATAAACCAAAAAAAAAAAAGAACTTTCCTTTTCCTATATGATTACAGATTTCTGCCGCCTCTTGGATGTATACATATAAAACTGATTTCTACGCAATGGGCATGAAGAACAAAGGGTAGATAAGGTCGAAAATTAACTCTAAGAAACCAATGAAAATCTTCTAAGTATCTGCCACTGTAAAACTGATAAGGACACAAAAGTTAAAAAAAAAAAAAAAAGAGGTAAACTCAAATCCAAGCATACTTGCAAATTTTAAGTTAAACGCAGCCTGCTCTCTTCTGCATACATAGATCACTACAAATAGATCCGTCTATTTGCAAAAACAGAAAAGATAACAAATGAAAGAAAGAAAACCATAATTTTGCAACAGAACAAGCACAAAAAAGGAGAAACAAATTAATATACAATTTGTCTTTACAAAAAAGAACAAATTCAAATAGTAAAATAATTAATAAATTCAACTAAGTTATTTTATTAATAAACATGTGTTAACTACCAAAATGTTTAAATTCACAAAAATAAGAAAAGTGTAAATAACATGTGTCAAATACCGTTTCCGGCGAGATGAATCAATCTAAAGTAAATTGGTATTCCGTGGACGGTTTAGCTCATCAATTAACAAAAATCCATAACAATAAATATATTTAATTATAATTATAATGAATAATATTATTGCATACAGGAAATTTGAAATTATTATATGATATGAACAAAGTTCTTTTGACCCTTTCATAATTATTGATGGATATAGTAATGGATAATATTATTGCACATGATTTGAAGTTTGCAACTGCCACTAGTTCATGCTATATGTCCCAGCCTTTACATAAGGCATTTCCAACACCAGCATAATCTTTTGCTTCTATCCCGATTCATCGATCTACATGTGCCGTTACGAACCTTGATATGTGTTGTCCCAGCAATGCAAATTTTATTGCATTTTGCGTCACCTTCACTGTCTCTTTGACAAATTGTATAGTCTTTATTTTGAGAATTAGTTAACATCCCCCAATGACATGCAGAGGACTCATCATTGAAGTCATAAGATGCCTTTCCTCTTGATATTCCTAATGCATTAGTGATCGATGTGTAAGAAACATTCAAATCCCTCTGATTAAAAATGCATATCTTCGTTTTATTTAGATCTTAATTAGTCGAAAAAACAAAAAACAATTCTCTTATATAATAGAAGTCACTAATCATTTGGAGGTCTAATTACGTTTTCAATTCCTTAGAACAAAAATTAAATCATAAGAGAATAAAACATTTTCGTTTAGAAAATAGTTTTTTTTTTTTTTAAAGTGTGAATGTAAACACAAACTCCAAATGAAAAGGGATTTTTTTTTTTTTTTTTTTTTGCATTATCTAATGAATTTTGTTAAAGATGCCAAAAGATATGATTTTATTTGAAAAGAATAAACAGTAGTTATAATACCCAATATAAAAGAGGTTTCACAAAAATCTTTCATCTCAAATTGCTCCGAGAGAAATTTTCTAATGTCGTGCAATAAACCTACATCACTGGGTATAAGAATACCTCGAGAAATAATCAAACACAAATAATAGATAAGATTAAAAATATACACCAGATATGACATAATTACCTCTAAGTTACATTATTCCTTTTTATAGATAAGATAAGTAGAAAAAAGCTCACATAATCCATTCATCATAATACATATTCATTCATTGTCCCATCTTTTTAATTCTAACCTTATCATATGCTGTCAAAAAAAACCTTATTATATAATTAAAAAAGGGGAAAACACAAAAAATATCAATATAGTTATTAAAGGAGAATAAAACTCCAAAATTATTTTCCTAAACCTATATGAAATACTTTGTTAGTGTGCTATAGATTTATCACAAATTTATTCATAGATACGATATGAAAATTCTACGAATTAGAAGGTATATGACTATTTGATTGATATTATTGTAAAATTGTTTTGTGAAGCTGTTGTGTGAAGTTGTTGCGTATAATTATTTTTGTACAATTATTAGAGAGATAATGATGTAGACTTGTTTAGTAAAGTTTTCAGTTCTTTTGAAAATATTTTGAGCAGATCTAGTCTCGCATAATTATTAAATTATATAGTTGTTTTGCTAATTTTTTTTTTTTTCGATGAAATGTGATATTATTGAAGAGGAAATTAAAAGCAAGTTACAAAGGGTAGCTTTACTAGAAGAGAAGAAGCAGAACCCAGATTTCTAGACAAAGTAAACTGTAGCTATGAATAACAGGGCAAAGAAATATCTTTAAAACAGAGTCTTATTTTTTTTTTTTTTAATGCTGAGCTTAGGTGAATGCAGGCGCTGTTCCAAGTAGTGAGCAGTTTGAGTCTTTCTTCATTGCCAGCATGATTCAAGGAGAGGATGCGATTCCTCACCCTCTTATATATACCCTTTGGGAGATGGATTGTGGTGTGAGATGGTTTGAGGTGACGTCTACCGTTTCTCTCTTTCCATAGTTCGTAGATTGTTGCTTGGAATGCAAGACGCAGAAGTAATGAGGCTAGCTTGCTCAGTCTGTTACGGAGGAGTGATTGTATCGTGATGTTCCAGCATGGATTGATCCGATCTTGTAGTAGGCCGTTCCCGAGATGAGACCATGTTGTGAAAGAGTAAGGGCAGGCGAAAAACATATGATCTCTCGTTTCATCTGGTTCACCACACAGGAGGCATGGCTGTGTTTGTCCCCATTGTCTGATTCGGTCCCCCGTTCCGAGCTTCTTGCACACCGCCAACCAAGTGATAAATGCATGTCTTGGTATTGCTTGTCCGAACCACACAGCCTTGTGCCATATGACACGTTGCCGTTTGTCACGGATTTGATCCCAAGTTTGCTTCGAGTTAAAAGAGTCGCTGTACTTATCGTTCCCATGTTTCCGTAGATAACGATCGTCCCTGGCTGTTGTTGTAGGCGGATGGATGTTTCTGATTTTCCTTATGATTTCTTGCACCGTTACGTTTCTGCTTCGGCGAAGAGACCAGTCTGATGTATTACTAGCATCAGAGACTGTGGCATCACGTTGTATTCCCAACAGCCGTGTTCCCACCTCCCCAACCATATCCATTAGAGGCCCTATATTTAGCCAATTGTCAAACCAGAAAGATATAGTTGTTCCATCGCGTACCTCCGGTTTGATGAAATTTGCCGCCAATGGACGCATCCTCAGTAATTTTTTCCAAATCCATGAACCATTTGTCATCTTTTCCGATATGTCCCAGAAAGATGAGTAACGAAGCAGGTATTTCCTTGTCCAAGCGACCCACATTGACTCCGTTTTATCGAACAATCGCCATATCAGTTTCAATGCAAAAACCCGTGAAGAGACTTGCAATTTTCTAATGCCTAGCCCTCCTTCGATCTTGGGACAACAAACATCTTCCCATGCAACCTTTGCTTTTTTTGTTTCGTGAGGTGAACCCGACCATAAGAAAGCAGCACACATACTTTCTATTTTTTGGAAGCATCTCTTTGGTAGTTTGAGCGCGGAACACCAGAAGTTTGTAATGCTTTTAATCACCGATTGGATGAGTTGTAGTATGCCCGCGAAAGAGAGCATCTTACTGGTCCAGGACAGGAGATGCGGTCTGATCTTATCAATTAAAGGCTCATAATCAACTCAAGTCATACTCTTCGTTGTGAGAGGTAGTCCCAAGTATTAGATAGGCAAAGTTGCAATCGGGATCCCTGGAGTTTGAGATGTTTCCAAGAGGTCGTTTTGAGTCTTTTCCGCCATGAATAGAGAAGATTTTGTTGCATTAATGGCCAGTCCGGAGTCGCTTTCAAAGTCGTTTAGAACACTCATCGTACTTCGAAGAGATAATGTTGTTACATCCGTAAATACTAACATGTCATCAGCTTTGCTGAGGTGTGTCAAGCTTATCTCGCTACATAAAGGATGATATCCGATCCTTCCCTCTATAGCTGCATTGTTTAGCCTGTTGGAGAGGACATTTATGGCAATGACAAAAAGATATGGTGATAGGGAACAGCCTTGACGCAAACCTCGGGAGCTTGTGAAGAATCCCTCAAGATCCCCATTTACACAAACGGAGAATGAGGCTGTCGATATGCAGCTCTCAATCCATCGTATAAACAAATCTGGTAGTCTCATTTCTTGAAGTGTTTCGATAATGAAACCCCATCGAAGAGTGTCGAAAGCTTTAGTGATGTCCAATTTCAGTGCGCTTCTTGATGTGATGGAATCTTTATGGTAATTCTTGACGAGCTCTATCGCTAGTAGAACATTTTCTAGTAGAAGTCTCCCCCTAATAAATGCACTCTGATTTGGTAGCATAGCTTCCGGGAGAAGTACCTTAAGGCGATTTGCGAGAATTTTCGATATGAACTTGTATATTAGATTGCAGCAGGCAATAGGGCGGTAGTCTCTCATTGATTATGCGTCCGTTTTCTTTGGAATAAGTGCTAAAATTGTTGCGTTGACACCTTTCGGCATGTAACCATTCCTGAAAAACGACTGAACCGCAACTATGAAATCTCGACCGATGATAGTCCATGATGCGACAAAAAATTTCTTTGTGTAACCGTCAGGACCCGGTGCCTTGTTTGATGGTAACGAGAGCAATGCCACTTTTATTTCGTCACCCGTAACGGCTCGTATTAAGGAGTCAGCCATATTCTCATCACACCGGTATGACGTGGTTACGGTCGTATGTTCCACTCGGGTTGTGTATCTTTGAGGCTCCTCCGTTAGAAAATTATGGAAGTACCTCACTACCTCGGTTTTTATCTCTTGATGTGTTGTAATAATTATTCAGGCATTGTTGACCAACCTCTTGATAGTGTTTCTTGATTTCCGAGCTAGCACACTCCTCTGGAAAATAGAGTATTTTGATCCCCATGACTGAGCCAATTAATATGTGACCTCTGCCTGAAAAATTTCTCCTCTATAGCTGCATAGTGTAGCCATTCATTCATTGCCCGATATTTGACCTCACAGTTTTCTGGTGTTGGATCGAGGAGCACTTGATTCTGCCTTTCACACAGGATCTCGAAAGCAATTTTAGTTTTCCTTGTGATGTCCCCTCTATTTCGATTTAGAGCCCTTAGAAGTGGTTTCAGCAGTTTCAGCTTCTTGTGGAGTCTATGTAGAGCTATACGAGAGTGGAATAGAGGCTCATTATCATTCCATAGGTTTGACACGACCTCCAAAAATTTTGGATGCTCTGCTGTGAAGTTGAAGAATTGAAAACGGTGCCTCTTTTCAGGAATATCATTGTCCAGTTTAACCAAGCAGCGAGCATGATCCGAGATGCCGTTAGCTTCAAAAGATGCGAATGAGTCCGAGAAGTGGGTACTCCATTCTGTATTCACTAGAGCTTGATCTAGTTTTTTACCAATTGGATCTTCACCTCTATGATTCCACCACGTGAATTGGGGCCTAATGTACCCAAGATCTGTTAAATCGCAATCGGCCACAAGGGTTTGAAAGTCGATCATTCCCGCTTGATCTCTTCTGAAATTATGTGCATTCGAGTGTTCATTAGAGGCAAGGGTTACATTTAAATCTCCCAAGATGATCCACAGAACACTTGCGGTTGCAAATAGAAGTTTGTTTTGCCTGATTTCATCCCATAGAATCAGACGATCATTACGAAAGTTTGAAGCATAGATGCATGAACAAAGGAATTCCTCACCAGCAACGGTTTGAATCCATATGGTGATCATACGGTTTGAATCCATATAGTGATCATCTGCGGACTTTTGTATAGTGTTGTGAAGGAGACGCTGTCCGAAACCAGCACCCATATATGTCCGAGCCTGTGGTATTCGTAATTTGTGACAAATTTCCATCCCGTAAAGACAGAGTCGATTATTGTCATAATGTTTTCTTCTTGAACTCTAGTTTCCAAGAGACAACCAAAAGAAGTTTTTGTAGTTTGTAACCAGCTTTTAAAACATGTATGTTTGCGCATTTTGTTGAAACCTCTTGTATTCCATGCAAAAAAAGACGTCATTATCATTAGTTCCTGGCGAGGAGGATTTTCTTTGATTGTTTGGTTGTGAAATTTGCTGTTGCTGGCGAGTTGGAATCGTCTTCCTTAGACCCCTTTGACTTCCTTGTAGCGCTGGTTCAGTCCTTGGCTTTTCCTGGATTTGGGGGAGATCATCTTCTATGATGTAATCCACTCCAATCAATATCAATTAGACAAAGTGTTAAAAAAAACTTATGGAATTGCTTTATACTGTAAAACCCCAACGTATTCCAACAACGAGATAACAAGTGTGAAAACCATAGTTTGGTACTCTGTTTTAGCGGAAATACAAGTCTTTGATATGATTCTGGTTTTTACAAATTCAGCTTGTGTCATACCGTGATTCTCTTCAATGGGTGTATCCACCGGTTTTTTTCTCAAAGGAATCCACTCTCCAAGATAACGTCTAATGCATACTTGCGATTAAATAAATAAATTCCATTCTTTCCATGAGCGACCTCAATGATAAAAATATACTTTAGAGAACCGAAATCTTTCATGTGGAAACACTCACTCAAATATGCTTTAATCTTCGAGATTATCTTTGAGTCATTAACATATACCAAGACATACACAATTGAGCCACCATTGCAGTAAGTAAATTAGGAGTAATCAGCATAATTGTGTACGAAACCAAACTCTAAAAGCGCCGTAGAAAGTTTGGCAAATCAGCATGTTGGTAATTGTCGGAGCCCGTATAACGACTCTCGAAGCTTACACTTTATTCTTATATGAAGATGTGAAACNTCATATATTCATCAAGATCTTTATGAAGGAATGCGTTGTGTACATCCATCTACCGAAGCTACGTGCTAGTTCTTGGCAGACACCACTTCCAAAAGAATGTGCACAATTGTAAGCTTGGCCATTGGCGCAAAGGAATTTACAAGTGCTATATGAAAAATATTAGGTGATATTTATAGTTTATACTACAAAATACATTTCTCAGTTTTTATTACTGATGGTAAACAACGAGCCTAGTGTTATCTTTCGAGACGCATAACAATAAACCCTTGCAGTAAAAGACTTAGATACATCGTGTGTTGCGAAGATATGTCAATCGTGGATGTAGTATAAGTAGAATCATCCATTGTGGATCCATATGTTGCATGAAGATTTGCATCGTAGAGTGTTATTCGTGGAATTCTTCATATAATTGTCAGTGCTGCACGTAGTGGATTTTGATCGATTAATTATTATTTGAATATGTAATAGGATTATATCAATAATTATCTTTGATGATGATGTAACCGTGTTTAAAAGAAAAAAAAAAAAACTTTCTCCGAGAGATTCTTTTGGGCAAAAGCAGGATTCCGACAACAACAGGAGACAGAGAGTATGCGAATTAGCAAACCCATAACTCTTTTCACTAAAGACCTTTCTTTCTTCCATTCTCTACTGAAATCTTGTGTCCATGGTGATAACTCTTCTTCTTCTATCACAATCTTCCGTGACTTACTTCGTTCCTCCCTCACACCAAATCATTTTACAATGTCTATCCTTCTCCAAGCCTCTACTGCCTCTGTCGATTCGTTGAACTTAGTCCAAACCCATCTTACGAAATCAGGTATTGACCGGTTCGTTTACGTGAAAACATCTCTTGTCGATGTATACTTGAAGATGGGTTGTGTAAAAACCGCACGAGTGTTGTTCGATGAAATGCCTGAGAGAGATACCGTTGCTTGGAACGCGTTGATATGTGGGTATTCACGAAATGGCTATGAATGTGACGCGTGGAAGCTCTTTATCGTAATGCTTCAGCAAGGGTTTCTCCCTTCTGCAACCACGCTTGTCAATTTGCTGCCTTTTTGTGGACAATGTGGATTCGTTTCTCAAGGGAGGTCTGTTCATGGTATTGCTACAAAGTCTGGCCTGGAATTGGATTCTCATGTGAAGAACGCGCTGATTTCGTTTTATTCAAAGTGCGCAGAGTTGGATTCAGCAGAACTTTTATTCGCAGAAATGAAAGATAGAAGCACGGTTTCTTGGAATACAATGATTGGTGCCTATAGCCAGAGTGGTCTCCAGGAAAAGGCCTTTGCCGTTTTCAGGAATATGTTTGAGAAGCGCGTGGAGATTAGTCCGGTCACTGTCATCAATCTTCTTTCTGGTCGTGTTAGTCACGAGCCATTGCATTGTCTTGTTGTTAAAACTGGAATGGTGAACGATAACTCTGTGATTACTTCTTTGATCTGTGCGTATTCGAGGTGTGGGTGTTTGGATTCAGCAGAACGTCTTTATGCGTCTGCTGCTCAAGATAGTATTGTTGGCCTAACGTCGATCATTTCAAGCTACGCTGAGAAAGGAGAAATGGACGTTGTGGTTGCGTATTTTTCTAAAATGCACCAGCTGTGTATGAAAGTTGATGCTGTAGCTTTGGTAGGAGTTCTCTATGGATGTACAAACTCTTCCCATATCGACATAGGAATGTCGTTACATGCTTATGCGATCAAAAGCGGATTGTGCACACAAACGCTGGTTGTGAATGGACTGATGACCATGTACTCTAAGTTTGATGATGTGGAGACTGTCCTGTTTTTATTTGAGCAGCTGCATGAGACTCCTCTAATTAGCTGGAACTCAGTGATATCGGGGTGTGTACAGTCGGGAAGGGCAAGCACAGCCTTTGAGGTCTTCCGTCAGATGAAGTTGAGTGGTGGACCTGTGCCGGATGCAATTACAATAGCAAGTTTGCTTGCTGGCTGCTCTCAGCTATGCTGCTTAAATTTGGGGAAGAAACTTCACGGTTATACTCTTAGGAACAATTTTGAAAATGAGAACTTTGTTTGTACAGCTCTTATAGACATGTATGCTAAATGTGGAAATGCAGAACTAGCAGAAAATGTGTTCAATAGCATAAAAGCTCCTTGCACAGCAACATGGAACTCAATGATATCAGGATACAGCTTATCAGGGTTACAAAGTCGCGCCCTTTCTTGTTACTTGGAAATGCGAGAGCAGGGATTGAAACCTGACAAGATCACCTTTTTGGGGGTTCTGTCTGCATGTACACATGGAGGCCTTGTTGATGAAGGAAAAATATGTTTCAGAGCAATGGTCAAGGAGTTTGGAATATCGCCAATTTTACAGCATTATGCACTTATGGTTGGTTTGTTGGGTCGAGCATGTTTGTATACTGAGGCATTGACGTTGATCTGGAAGATGGATATAAAGCCGGATTCTGGAGTATGGGGTGCTCTGCTTAGTGCATGCATTGTGAACAGAGAGATCGAGCTTGGGGAATATGTATCTAAGAAAATGTTTATGTTGGATTACAGAAATGGAGGGCTATATGTATTGATGTCAAACCTATATGCAACAGAAGCAATGTGGGACGACGTCGTCAGAGTCAGGAAGATGATGAAAGATAACGGCTACGATGGTTACCTGGGAGTTAGTCAAACATAATAATTTCATTCCGAGAAACCAGAAAACAGGCTACTGATACATTCTGTTCATACCTCTGTATGTTTGCCTGATTGCGTGGCGATGGTGAGAAGAAATTACCTGGAAAGCTCTGACGGATCGTTTGTTGATCAAGCTTCATTGATTAAGGTTAGATTATCTAATAGAACACCGAGTAGATCTCTATCTGATTGAAAACGACAAAAGAAACTTGTTGTGGTCGTATTTTGAATGGCTTCTTGTGGGAGCTGCAAATACATAGAACGTGCAGGGCTTCTCAAAGCTGTGCCAGGGGAATGGTGACCAAGATGCTCCAGTTAGCTTCCTTATGAAAAGCTACTCATAAAGTCTTCTCTGATCTTTGAAGCTTTAATTGTATGTATTCTAACACCTCAAGCGTTGACAAAGAGAAACTGAACAGCTTACTTTAGTTTGCTTTCTTTCCAATGTAGAAACATATATAGGTAGGGATATACTAGGATGTCCAAACTTGAGATGTCTCTGTTGTTCAGTGGGTGCATTTCATCAGAGTCAACGCTGGATTCAATAGGAAAACATAACAATTTCTAAACCCAGACCAGACAGGCCAATTCGACTGCTAGAACACCAAATTGGTCCTGTTAGCCCTTTCACAAAATTAGGAGAACTTGTTATGTTAGTTTTGGTTCATGGCTTGCAAAACCTCACTGTAACTGCTAAAACTCTCTCCGCATATCCGGACTGAAATATTGTGTTAGTGTATCTGTTAGGTTCAGTTCACTAATTTTGATGGCTAGGGACACGGTTTAGTTCAGAATGTTGCATTCATGTTAAAATTTTGTGACTGCCACATTTCTAAACCAGTTTCTTTCCTATGATACGAATGGGTCTCAAAATTTCTCAGGTGCATATGCAAGAATCTGGCTTCGAGTTTTTCTTTTTTGAATCCTCTACTTCAAACCCGAAGGTAACATTGATATTTTGCACAATCTTCATGAGCAAGCCGCTGACTGAATGCTTGTTTTTGAGTTTGGGTGATTCTTGGTGCTTGCATTGTTATCTTGAAAGATGTAAATGTAATATTTTTCGAACTGCCATATACTACAAGTCGGTTGTTCTGGGCATTAATTGGCTGTTATTTCCTGCGTCTAGGCTCTCCATATAATACAAGACAATAACATCTTTCCGTTGATGAATTCACATCTTGAGGTAAAGTTCTAGGAAGAAGAAGCTACGGTAGATGTCGAACTCGCCTCTCAATATTGCAGTATGTGCCTCGAGAGAGACCCGGTGCAAATTTTCAAGTCAACAACATGCCACAAAAATCTCGACTTGGTCGAGTTTCAGGTCTAGTTTCGTCTCTTAACTTCTTTGTCCGAGTTATTTGATCCTCTAGTATATAGCCAACTTTAGAACCAGATTCTATACTAGTGCATTATTATCTTAAAACTCAAATCTGATATTTTAGTGTATGAAATTTAACAAAATCAAGATCTAGATCTTCTATGAACAATGATGGAAACACCTCAACAATGTATATTACCAAGATGAGTTACTAAGCAAAGATATATAAAATGGTGTCTTGTCTCTCCCTCTCTCTCTCTCTTTCACTTTCTCTTTTATAATTAGGACCCAAGACCTAACTATCAATGAATCCCACCGCATCTATCGTCACCGGTCAAACCATCTCTCTTCATCTTCTCTTCTTTAGCCTTGCGACAAAACACAACCCACGAGTTAACTTCCATGGCTACACAGACCCCGACCAGCGTCGATAGACACATACAGTATCCCAGCTTTGCGTACGACCTTCCTTCCCTCAAAACCTCAAAACCTTGAAACACATTCACCACGCCCATCACCACGCACCCGTACCCGACAAAATGATGGTAAGACTTCCAATACCTCCGGAATTTGTTGGTAGTCTTTGGTCTGAACAGCAAAGCCAGCGTTTGCAGCCCCGCTGCAGTGAACGTTGCTATCCCGAGGCTCTGGTGTAACCCGTAGGTCACACCGGGGGAATTCCAGCCGAGCACGATTCCGAGTGAGAAGCCGATGGTTCCGAGGAGGAAACCAGTTAGCTGTATAGCTGCGTGGATGTAGAACCAAGTTGGTCCGATTGATTGCATTTGGCGTAGGTATCGAGCTGTTACCACTCCCGCCGGGAGTAGAAAACCCCACGCCACCGCGTTGATTACTCCGTGCGTCACTTTCAAAGCTCTCGAACCGCTGTTTCGATGAACCGTTGCAAATCCTATAGGAGAAACAAAACAAGTATAAAACCAAACTTTATGTGATTCGTTACGAATTTCACAAATGAGACCCTAAAGTAATTTATAAGGACAATGGCCAATCAATCCACTATTTCGAGATGTTAAGTAATTTATAAGGGACAAGGGTCAATCCACTATTTCGAGATGTTAAGTAATTTATAAGGGAACACGGGCCAATCCACTATTTTGATACCTGAAGTGACATCGAAGGTTGAGAAGGAGGAGAGATCGGTGGAAGTAGTTGGATGAATGGTGGGAGAGTAACCTTGGACGTAAAGACCTCTGTTCCAAACATGGTGAATCTTGGTGTTATTCGACGAGAGCTTCACGGAGGCATAAATCTGAACGGAGGCGCCGTTACGGATGGTAGCCATATTACCGCCGTAGAGAGAAGCGGAGGAAGAGGAGAGACGGAGGAGGTCAAGAGGACGAGAAAGCAGAGGAGCTTTCTGGAGCTTAACGGAGGAATCAAGAACGTAAGGGAGGAGGATGAGCTGGCCAGAATTCGGATCCGGAAACGCGATGAGGACTCGAGAGCCGGTCATCTGCGACGGAGAATCCGGGTTAATCCCCCACCCGACCCACCCGGAAGGAGAGATGAATGTTCCGAAGAAACAGAGGTCGAGAGTTGCGTTGTGTGGATGGTATGTCCACGCGATTGAAGCTTGTTGTGTCGGTAGAGAGATGCATTTCTCGAAGGTTTTAGTCGCCGTCGTGGTTGGGCACTTTCCGGCGAGTGAAGCCGGAAGTTTTGCTGCTAGAAGTAGCACGAAGAATGTTAGAGTCAACGTTAAAGTCGTCGCCATTTCTCGATCATCTCTGTTTTTTTTCTGTTGATGGAATCGGATTTTTATAAATGTAAGTGGACATTTAGTTATGATTGCTACCAGAAAATCAATGAAATCTTTTATTTATCTTTTCGGAGATGAAGTTATGATTTTTTCCATTGAACCCTTTGCTTTGAAGCTAAGTGATCACTACACAGTTGGTTGGTTGTGTAATATTTGGACATAATTATGATTCTCATGCGAATAAATTAATAAAATCTGACGTGGATGAATGGCGATATGAAACGACGGCGTTTTGATTTGTGAAAGTTATTCTCTGTGTAAAGAAAAGGAGGAGAAGAAGAAGAAGATGGTGACAACAATGGCGATGAAGGTGAGCTTGGAGGGGAAGAGAGTGGTGTTGGTTCCGTACATGGCGGACCATGTCCCAAGGTATCATCACTGGATGCAGGATTCGGCGCTTCTTCAAGCTACTGGATCTGAGCCGTTGAGTCTCGAGCAGGAGTATGAGATGCAAATCTCCTGGACTCAAGATCCCAATAGTATAACGACCCTTAAACCCTTTTATACTTCTTACTTATTCCATGTTATTCTGTGTGGATTTGATCAATTTCCGGCGTTTTTACTCAATTAAGGTTTTGGTTTTTTCTTCTAGACTACACCTGAATCTCAAAATTGACTTTTTTTCATCTGGGTTTTGTTCATTAGACCATTATAGTATGGGTTTGTTGATCTTTAGTCCTGTATGGTAAATTTGATCTCACCAGTCCTCCAATTGTGTTTTGATATTTGTGATATAGCTTTTTATGAGGTTCATTGATTAGCAATTAAGGGACTCATAATCAACTAAAAATGTGTAGAGAAGATCCATGACGTTATCTTCTTTGTAAATGTACGATTCCTAATGCTTCTTCTGTTGTTGGTTTGTTATGATTTCAGAGCGGACTTTCATTGTGTTGGATAAGGATTTCATAAAGGGAGAATTGGCTCATGGCGAACCTCATGTAGAAGGTTTGTTTCTTATCTTACTTCACTTGAGGAATTGATGAATAAAGGAGATTACTTTAAGCATGCATCAGTTTGGCATCTTCTATAAAGTTACTGTGACAAAGTGGCTTAGTGATGTCAAAAAAAAAAAAAACAATAGACAAAGTGGCTTAGTTTTCATTACTAATGTAACACTCTTTCGCTTTAGTTAAAGTAGTTGAATTGTTTCTTGTAATAAAGTGTGTTAGTGCTCGGAAATGAGAATGTATCCGTTGTTAGGGGTTTAGATCATTGGTTACTGGTTGGCTTTATGATTTTTTTGTTTGTTTGCTAAAAAGAAGTCTATTTAGATGAGCTTGGATGTTCTGTTGGTTTTTTTTCGTGGACATTGTTTTCACGTTGAGTCATGGTAAACATGTAACCAAAGCTTTTGCGCAGCCATGACGGGTGATGTGAACATTTACATGAACGATGTAGATGATCCTAAGGTTGCAGAGGTCGAAATAATGATAGCTGAGCCCAGAAGGTAACTTTCTTCTTATGCGTGCCCATTTCAAAACATTTTAACAGGCTCCCTGCAGCAGTGTGTTGAAAACTTGAAATTCCCAATTGATTCTTAATTAGCTGATGTTATTTCTGTGCACATGATTCTTTTTTGGTTACAACCCTTGGTGTAGAGTAGCCGTGGTAAAGGACTAGGAAAGGAATCGGTCTTGATGATGATGGCTTACGCTGTCAAGAACTTGGAGATTCACAAGTTTACAGCCAAGATTGGGGACTCAAACACAGCTTCCCTCAGCTTATTCCGCAAACTGGTACAAAATAACTCACTCTGTGTTGTCTCAAAATGTATGTACTTCATACCTGATTTTACAAAGCAAAATGGCCAAACGCAGGGTTTCGAGGAGTCTTCTTACAGTGGTATCTTCAAAGAGGTAACTAGTATACTCCAACAAGGATGTTCCTTTTCTCTTCCGCTCTTGTTTAAAATGGACCGAGTTTTTTAAGTCTTCCAAACCGGGCAGGTTACACTGGAGTACCTGGTGACAAATCTCCGTCAAGCAGAGCTCTTGAAGTTGTTAGAGGATGTCATCACGCACAATCCATCGGATCGCTGTTAACAGGAGAAACTATTGCATAAAGCTTTTGTTCAATGCTTACTATTGTTAGATATCATGTACCCCGGCTGAGCCTAAACAAATGATGGTTGCACAATAATATACAATGGAGCCTCGATAAAAACTTCTAACCATAGGGCAAACAAGAGAATACTATAAGAAGCTCAAACAATTGCAAACAAGAACTGCAGATAAATCTGATCCTTCTTTTTATGTTGTTGAAAAGAAATGAGAAATATGGAGGGGAAGATGCTCATTTAATTCTGATTTTATTTTCCAATTATCGTCTGCTCATAATTTTTTTTTGAAGTTGAGTTGACTTCGCAAAATCATAATTAGAATATTCAATTAATTACTAAACTGGTTTGATTAACGGTTGATTTTTAATTCTGATTTTGTAAAGTCAACTATAATTCAGAAATTTTTTCTGATCACTGACTCCAAATAGGTGAGATATTAAATGAACATTTTCTCAATATGGAGAGCAATTAGGCTGATAAAATACTTTTAACCAAATATATGAAATAGAAATTTCATTTCCAAACCGAACTAAATCGAAATTTCATTTCCAAACCGAAATCAAACTGAATTTGCAAATCGAACCAAAAACCATAGAACCGAACCGAAATCAAACACAGAGAAGTAAACAAAACCAAAACGTGGTCTTGTGTTCTCCACTTCAATCCATTTATCAGAGAAGCTTCCACCACAGATTCTTCCCATAATCTAAAAAAATCCCTGCGAATTCTCTCGCGGGCCTCTTCCCACTAATGGCCTCATCTCGTTCTCTTCTCTTTTCTTCTTCCTTCCTCTCCAAACCCTCTTCCTTCACTTCTTCTCTGAGACGCTTTGTTTACGTTCCGTTTCAGATGCCCGGATTCTGGCCAAGGCGACATGGTTTCTCCACCGTCTTCGCCGTCGCTACCGAGCAGGCTATCTCCAGCGTCGGGCCTAAGAAGTCGGAGCCGTCGACGGTCCCGCTTCCCAGCAACGACTCATCCGAAAAGCTGCTGAAAATTCGTCACACAGTAAGCTATTTTGCTCTGTTTTCTGTTCTGCGACTTTGAGTCCGACACGAATTAGTTATGTTAGGAGAATTACGTAATTTGATCAATTCATTAACTTTATATGCTGTTAGCGAAGTTGGGTTTTGCAAAAGTCTGAATTTTGATTCAGTTTCATAAGAAATGTTTGGAATTTTGGTAATACTGTTTTAGGATAAATGTTGAGTTTCTATGCTTAAGGGATCAATTTTTTGTGGGTTACTTGTTGACCTGAATAACTGTGTAATTTGATCAATTTTTCTTTGACTTTTTATGCTGTTAGCCAAATTGGGTTTTGCAAAAGTTTGAATTTTGATTCAATCTCATGAGAATTGATTGGAACTTTGGTATATGGTTTTAGGGATCAATGTAGAGTTTTTATGCTTAGCTGAATAGTAACTTGTTGAGCTGAATAGCTGTACTTCATTTGAATTCAGTGTGCACATGTAATGGCCATGGCAGTTCAGAAACTCTTCCCGGATGCAAAAGTAACAATAGGCCCTTGGATTGATAACGGTTTCTACTACGATTTCGATATGGAGCCTCTAACAGATAAAGACCTCAAAAGGATCAAGAAGGAGATGGTGAGTTTCTGATGAAATTGTTAATGTTGAATTATAATTGATAACTGAGGGGGAAATTTAAAATAGTATTCATAGACTCGCTTTGATTTCTCAGTTACTTTATCTGTAGGACCGTATAATTAGTCGGAATTTACCACTTTTACGAGAAGAAGTTTCTAGAGAAGAAGCGCGGAAAAGGATCATGGCGATCAACGAGCCTTATAAGATGGAGATTTTAGATAGTATCAAGGAAGAACCCATCACTGTTTATCATATCGGTAGGCTGCAGCTTCTTGCTTGCTGCTTTTTAAGTATCTGTTTCTAATTAGTTCATATTTAGTTTGGTAATAGCTTGTCTCCATCTTATGTCAGTTCGAATGCCCATCTAGGTAATGAATGGTGGGATCTTTGTGCGGGACCTCATGTCGAGACCACAGGGAAGATAATCAAGAAAGCTGTTGAGCTAGAATCTGTTGCTGGTGCGTACTGGAGAGGAGATGAAAAGAGGCAAATGCTTCAGAGGATCTACGGAACGGCTTGGGAGAATGAAGAACAACTAAAAGCGTATCTCCATTTTAAAGAAGAAGCTAAACGCCGGGATCATAGACGCATTGGCCAAGACCTCGATCTGTTTTCCATTCAGGTATAGCCAGTTTTCAGTTTGGAAATGATACTTTTTTTTGCTTTTGGGAAAACGTTGCTTAAGCTTTCAACTGCAGGATGAAGCTGGAGGAGGATTAGTGTTTTGGCATCCAAAAGGTGCGATTGTTAGAAACATAATCGAAGAATCGTGGAAGAGGATGCACGTCGAACATGGTTATGATTTGATCTATACTCCTCATGTCGCCAAAGCTGATCTGTGGAAGATCAGTGGTCACTTGGACTTCTACAGAGAGAATATGTATGATCAAATGGAGATTGAGGACGAGCTTTATCAACTCCGGCCCATGAATTGCCCATACCACATCTTGCTCTACCAAAGAAAACGTCAATCATATCGAGATTTGCCCATAAGAGTTGCAGAGCTCGGTACGGTTTACAGATACGAGTTGTCTGGTAGCTTACACGGCCTCTTCCGTGTCAGAGGGTTCACACAGGTTACCTCATATGTCTTTAATCTAATAGTTAACCCTAATCCTACTAAGTACTAGGATTAACATAACTAGCATTTGCTTTGCCAGGACGATGCACATATATTTTGTTTAGAGGATCAGATCAAAGATGAGATCAGAGGTGTTCTAGATCTCACAGAGGAGATATTGTCGCGGTTTGGGTTCGACAAGTATGAGGTTAACTTATCAACAAGGCCTGAAAAATCAGTTGGAAGTGATGATATATGGGAAAAGGCAACGTGTGCCCTCAGGGACGCTTTAGATGATAAAGGATGGAGCTATGAGGTTGATGAAGGAGGTGGCGCCTTTTATGGCCCAAAGATCGATCTTAAGATCGAAGATGCGTTGGGAAGAAAATGGCAGTGCTCAACCATACAGGTAAGTAAGCTTCCTCTACTCTTATAAATCCCAGGCTACTTCTCTATTAACGGGTTCTTGTTGACACGCAGGTCGACTTCAATCTTCCTCAGAGGTTTGACATTACTTATGTCGACACAAACTCGGATAAGAAACGTCCTATAATGATCCACAGGGCGGTTTTGGGCTCATTAGAAAGATTTTTCGGGGTTCTTATAGAGCACTACGCAGGGGATTTCCCGATATGGCTCTCTCCTGTTCAAGTTCGGGTTTTGCCCGTCACAGACAATCAGGTTTAACTTGTGCTGTCTCTTGAGTCTTGATGAAAAACTTGTCTTGAATCCAAGGTCTGACGTCATGAGGTGATTTGCAGTTGGAGTTCTGCAAGGAAGTGAGTAAGAAGCTAAGAGCTTGTGGAGTGAGAGCTGAGTTGTGCCATGGAGAGAGGTTGCCGAAGCTCATAAGGAACGCAGAGACACAGAAGATCCCGTTAATGGTGGTTGTGGGCCCAAAGGAAGTCGACACCGGAACTGTTACCGTTAGATCGAGGTTTGGAGGAGAGCTTGGAACCATTCCTGTTGATGACTTCATCAACAAAATCAACATTGCAGTTGATACAAGAACCGCTCTGTAGCTTTATTGTAAGAGTAGAAGGACCACACAGATCTCTGTTAAGACTATTTATTTATCCTCAAATTCTTAAAGATTGGAAGGGCCAAGTAAAATCTTTGGTGACACTGATGGATGATTTCACTGTCGTATAAGAGATTTGTTTCTTGCAGTATTTGACCATTCTGATTGTTGTAGCTGGAAATACAACGGTCAAAATCCCAATTCAGCGGCCGTAGCATAAACATCTTGCTTACCAGTTATCATGACCCCCCGACAAACAATGCCGATTTGGTTGCGTTGACATGAAGTCTCGATATTCTAGCAAATTTTTATCAAAAACCTGAAAGGTTTCTCGAAACAATGTCGTGAATACAAGAGTATTATCGGCAAAAATCAGATGGGTGACATGAACCTGGTTACACTGAGGATGACTTCCGATGCTACCACTTTCAGCCGCGCGATTCAGAAACCAAGATAGAACATTTTGGACCATGACGAACAAATACGGAGATAAGGAACATTCTGGCCGAATACCTTCTACTTCCCCATTAAAAAACGGAGAAAGAAGCCGTGGAGATGTATAGATAAATCCAATGAAAAACTCCAGAAACTGCAAGGCACGTAATATCTCAATTATGAAAGACCACTGAACCGTATCGAAAGCTTTGGATAAGCGTGTTCAGCCTATTCACAAGGATTTTTGAAATGACCTTGTAGATCATGTTGCAACCAGCCACTTATCTGTAGTCCTTCATAGTGAAACATGTACCTCCAATCTGTTGGGAATAAGTGCTAGTAACGTTGCATTGATTGATTTAGGCATGAACCCGTAGATCAAAAAGAAATGTACAATAACTACTAAACCATTGAAATTGTAACCTGAAGCATATAAAATACCGAACATGTTTTCAAAAGATTCGTGAGGCAGCTGACACAAGGGAATCTCTTCACTTGTTCTTGGTGGTGATGAAACCGAAGCATCAGCATTTGCATATACAAAACAAACATAATCAAACAATGTAGCATATCCTAAATGATGTAAAGTGGCACTAACTTTGTGTTGAGTATGTATATTACAAAACAAATGCTATAAAGCCTGAATTTCAGATAAGATCTATCGATTCCAATTTAAAAGGTGAGATAGGACGCAAACGACAAAGAGAAATTGTTTCCCGAAGAAGAGTACAACTTCAAATCAAAGCATGAACCAAAAATTAATAAAATTATTAAAGGCTGGCCGGCCCTTTAATCAGAGCCGGTCCTGAACCCAAACAGAGCAAGTTCATGTTTGCGGCCTTCTTTTCGTATTAAAAATTCGGCCCTTAAAATTACAAAAAAAATATTTAAGTCTAGTGGTAAAATTATAAAAGCTTCTTTCAAAGTCATGGGCCGGCTCTGCCTCTAATGTTATCATCCCCAACATTGATAACAATAGCAATATATTTGGTCTGTTCCGATTAAACGATATATTTTTTTTTTATGGAATATTAAATTTATTAATCCTTCAAAAAATGAGTATGTACAAACGGTTGCAATGGTAGTACGAGAGGAGAAAAAACCCTTAAATTACAAGGCAGATAATACAAGCAAACAAAGAGAATATGCTGCGGTTAGGATCACCGAGGAGATACCGCAAACAACCTGTTGAAGCAGATCATGAAGATGTGGATCGTTGGTGTAATGTAAAGAGATAATTCGATTACGAATTAGTTTTTCAATGACTCTTACCAATTGAGGAACCGTCTTGTTGCCCTTGAGGTGGATTCTCGAGTTTCGTTCTCTCCAGATGGAGTATATCCTCTTGATATTCCTAATGCATTTGTGATCGATGTAAGAAACATTCAAATCCCTCTTATTAAATATGCATATCTTTGTTTTATTTAGATCTTAGTCGAAACAAAAAAATCTTATACAATAGAAGCCAATAATCATTTGGAGGTCTAATTACGTTTTCAATTTTTTTTAAGAAATTTAAATCATAAAAATAAAACATTTTTTTGTTTAGAAAATAGTTTTTTTTTTAAATATGAATGTAAACACAAACTCCAAATGAAAAGGGAATTTTTCCTTTTTATTTTCTTTTATTTTACATTAGCTAATGAATTTTGTTAAAAATGTCTTAAGATATGATTTTATTTGAAAAGAATACACATTAGTTATATAATCAAACACAAATAATAATTAAGACTTCAAAGAGATCCATAGATCATAATGTATATTACCTGTTGAAATCAACAAGAAAATCATCACACTACAAGAAAACATACAAAATTCCGACGACAATTTCCGACAACATGAGTTGTCGGAAAAATTCCGATGAAATAGCGACAACATTCCGGCCGATTTTACGAATTCTCGGTGGTTTATCGGAAATTTCCGACGAAATATGTTTCTCGGAATATAGACGGAAAACTTGTCGAGATTTTGTCGAAAATTTACGACGACTAGTATATGTCGGAAAGCTATCGGAAAAATCATCGAAAAATCGTCGGAAGTTACCGATGAGGTAATCTGTCGGAAATGGGTCGGAAAATTCATCGGAATGGCGTCGTAAATTACCGACGGGAATCTTTGTCAGAAAATTGTCGGAATATCATAGGTAAGTCGCCGGAAAATATATCCGACTATATTCCGAGTAAATCTGTCATCGGAAATAAAGTATATAAACACAACATCGCAAGATCCAGATCTGCCGCAGCAAAAATATCCAAGATTCATCAAAATTCAGAATTTTTTTTTCAAATGTCTTCTAATAATATATTCCAAGCTCGAGCATGGATGTACAACCATATTGATACCGCAACAGGAGAAATCATGCACACACAACTTATGTGCGTGAAGAGTTTGAAGACGTTTGCGCGTCCCGCTTGCTTGACAAGGTTTACGATTGGAAGCAATTGTATTTAAGGAAGACGAAGAAGCCGAAGTGGATGCTTGGTTCGGTTTGGTTGGGGTTTATCGCTTATTGGACAACCGAGGTTAATGACAAACGGGCAAAGAAAAACTCCAAAAACCGAAGGAGTGATCGAGGTGGTTTCGGAATGGCGAAACACACTTGCGGATCCGGGCCGTATGTCCGCAAAAAAGAAACTATGGTAAACCAAATTTTTTTTTTAGTTAACATACATTTTTAGTTATTATGTTATATGTTTGGATTTGATTATATTACGTTTTCTAAATTTTAGCGCGATCCGGTCACCGGGGAACTTTCCGACATGGTGACTTTTATGGAGGAGACCCATAAACGCAAATCCGACGGGAAGTTCGTCGACAAAAAAGCCGAAAATATTGCTCGAAGGTGTAGAGAGCTCGAGCAAGAGAAACTAACCCAATTGTCTCAAGGACAAGAAACTCTCGGGGATCTCCAACTCACTCAAGCGGAATTGAATGCCATCTATCGCTCGGTAAATTTACTTTACAATTAAATTTTTTAATGTTTATTTTTGAATAGAATTTTATATATTCTTACAATTTTACGGGATTTTTAGGAGGTCAAAGTTAAAAAATGACGTCGTTACGGTTACGAACGGATGGACATTGATGATGAAGGCGGTCCAAGTCACGTGACTCAATCCGGACAAGTTGATTGATTTAGGCATGAACCCGCTGATGGTGAACAATAATTGTTTCTGCTTCATGGTCTATACATACTATTCTCATTTATTCGCCAACAAAACTCTACAGCCAATTACGTGCAAATTGCAATTATGATCAAATGAATGTTAAAGATTCTCATCGCCACGTCAAATTTACTGAACTTGTATAGATTGGAGCATAATAATGCGGAAAGCGAGACGTAACAAGTTTAATTAGAAGGAAGATTGCTATATGGCAAACAAAAAGAAGGATGAGAAACAAGTTTAAGTCGTAGATTTTGAACTCAACAAAAGTGGGGCGACTATATTTAATAAATCTCAAGATTTTGTGCCGGTGGCAAGATTTACTGTTCTTCTCTTACCCGAGAGCATAGGAATAACTGTCCAAATTTTCAATTCAAAAAAAAAAAAAACTGTCCAATTTTTGGAAATTAGGTGTGGGCTCGATACACCGGGTTTGCCCCCAATACAGGTTACAAACCGCAAGCATAGTGTCCTCCTTCGTGATGCATAACAATAAGCCGTCGCGATGAAAGACTTGAGATACATCGACTTCATCTGAACCTGAATCATCTAGGCTAATAAGTTTAGCTTGACTCTTGATACATTCAACGTTTCTGTGAAAATTGATGCCCATTAAATAAATCCTAAAATCCATCATCATGACCACCTTTGCTGTTGCTACTTTTGCTTGACCAAGATGTTTCTTTGCAAAGCTCCTACCCTTGAATAAAGTGTTCCACTTTTTGCAAGTAGATCGGACCCTTTTCAGAGAAGTCAACGGAACCTTAGAGAGCACCTCCTCCGCCAAATCCCTTGGAAGATTGTACATCTTCGTCATTGTTTCAATGATCTCAACGGATTAACGAAAGAACTTGATGTAAAACTGATAAGAACAAAAGTAGAAAAGAGAAACTCAAATCCAAGCATACTTGCAAATTTTAAGTTAAATGTAGTCTGCTCTGTTCTACATAGATCAATACACATAAATCTCAATATATGATGAATCCCATCGCTGAAAAAAACCCGCAGGTTGCTCTTCTCTAACACTAGATAGAGTCATAGTATCTTTAGAATCATAATACCACTTAACCGGAAGAGGCAAATGTAAAACCTGGAACACGTATAGCTCGGCACAAAAGATGAGATTCTGTAAAAACTCTTTTTGCTTTATTAGAAATCGCTTAAATACTCTTCTTACAAGATGTTTAATCAGATTTACACGCAGTCAATCTTGACTCGTCACTGAACAATTCCTAATCTATCCAATCTGGCCCACAGCACATGATGTACCCACTCGTTATTCAATCACCCAATACAAGAACTCTCTGTTCTCACAAGAACTCTATGTTCTCACCAAAACTCTCTTGAGCACGTTTTAGGCGACGTCTATGTTTTTGGATAATCACCTAGTGGCTCCTTCGCTTCCTTATATTCTCCAACTCATCTAGTTGAGAATATATTATTTTCCAATCTTGAGGATATCTCCAAATCTTCATTTTTGTCGATATTGAGATTCTCTTTTCCATTGTATATCTTGTGTCTCTTGATCCAATGATCTTTTGCCACGTCATGCTTCTATTTTAATGTCGTGTCTTTAAATTCCAGTGTCTTGTGTTGCACAGTGACCCAACTGTCCAAACACCAGACTTAACAATCTCCCCCTTTTTGTCTGAGTGTGTATCTCCAAGCAACATGTAATCAATACACAACTACACAGCCACACCAAGTAATATCCAACGCCAAATACCCATAACGTGCTGAATTGATTCCTCATTTAAAAACAAGGTCTTAACCACACACACAAGTAGACCTATTAACACCGAAACTGTAAGTACCAAGGGTAATCCAAAAACATAGGAAAAACAGTACAACCGTACTAACTACTCCCCCTGTCTGCTAGGTTTCCTAGTTTCAAAAACTAAAAGCACTTCAAACTTCCTAGATGTGTTGTATTCTCTCCCTGCTTGAGTACATTCTTAGACAAAAACCAATAACCACACATAGATGCACACAAGAGAGAATTTACTTACCTCGAAGACGTTTCCGCATTAATGTGATCATCAGACTCCATTTCGGTGGGATCGTCACATCGGTTCAGGATTCCATTTCGGTGGCAGTGGAAGTAGCAGCACACGAAGAGTCACAATGCAGTCTATATACTCGACGCGAGAAGAACTAAACCCTGAACCTTCTCAAACTTAAACCGCTTGAACCACACCATTAGTGCAAACTAGTGACACACACGATTACTAGTGTAACACAATGATGATCTCAGGTTTTAACCCTATATGTAACTACCGCAAGTGCACAGCAATACAAAGTAGTAATGTAGGGATCGAATCCACAAGGACCAAGTGTTACGACTATGAGAATGCATGATGAAATTAAAGCTAAGACGAATGACATATTTTGCTGGTTTTGTAATTTCGAAACTAAGAACGACAACTAAAACGATGCAAATTCAGATAAAGAAAGCGTTAAGCCTCGGGTGACGTTGCAGGAAATCACGAATAACGGTTAATGCATCTTAAACAGGGGTTTGCATTAAGAATCGTCTAGAACTCAAACCTAATAATAGATTAACCTCATCCCGGAGTATTAATCCCTATGCTTAAAACTATGAATACTAACTCCCGTTGAATTCAAAGGTTCTAAGCATGCTTTTCTAGTTCAATTTGATAAGTTCACAAGAACACCTTAACATCAACTCCCGTTGGATAAGGACGTTTTGCTCATCTAGGATAATTCCGGCATCTAGACAAACACTCCCGTGCGCTAGATATCCTAAGATCATGAACTAAGTGATCAGTTTAATTCAAGCAATAAGAACACCCTAGACAAAGAATCCACCGAATAAATCCCCGTTTAATCTATCCTAAACCGTTAAATCATGAAATCCCTTAACACCCTTGGCTTAACTAAGAAACTGCTCACTCATAATTGCAGAACAAATACAGAGAGATGATGAAGAACACATGATTAACAAAAACAGAAATAGAGGAGAGATTAAGAAAACTTCTCCAATATGTAGAATCAAAGGTTTGCTTTCCAAGCTTACAAATCACCAAGATCAAAGAGAGTAGTACAGAGACAAGTTCATATGATACACCCCGGATTCCAGCCCTTATTTTCAAGTTTTGGGCGTCAAAAAGAAAGAGAAGTTTGGTGAAATAGTAAGAAACACGTTTTTAACACTATTAACAGAGGCTGGATCGATCGATCCCATCTTTTTAGCATATCGATCGGTCTGCATCAATCAGAGCTCGATCCAGCAATTGTCCAATTTTGTGGATCGATCGATCCAGTGAGGTGGATCGATCGATCCCATCTTTTTCTGCTCGTTTTCGCCGTTTTTCCGTTCTAGGCCTCCGGACTCCGTCCCGAAATGCCTTTACACCTGAAATGACTCCTAGAAGACTAAAACAATCGAAAAGACTCGATTATGTACAAAAAGCGCGAATTGGAAAACGTCAAAAACGCAACACATCAACTCCCCCAGACTTAGTCTTTTACTTGTCCTCAAGCAAACAAAAATCTAAGAATAAGGAAGAAGTTTTGAAAACACAAGAACTTACCTTCTCTATAGAATATCGCAATGACCCTTCAACTTAGTAATCCACGTATTACTTCACCAAATCTAGAAAAGACCATTATGTACTTCTCCGCAGTTATCGCAGCTTTCCCAGATTCGCCCCACAGTCTCACAGATTAGTCTGAAAGCCATCATCGCTGGGTCTCATCAAAGATAAAAGTGCCAAGAGCCTTCTAGACTCTTTCCCTTTCGATATCGTAACGAGCCAACTTTTAATTCTTTTCGTATTTTTCCTCTCCCCCAGACTTATTCATTTTATTCATGTTTTTTTTTTTTTTTTTTTTAGATTAACGGTTCATGAGACTCGAGTATTGATAGTTTTTGCCACAGAATCCCCGGTTCACTCCCCGATTCACTTTCATTGGCGATCTTTCATGAGACACGAGTATTGATGGTTTTTGCCACTGAATCCCCAGTTCACTTCCGTGCCATTCATATTATTTATATATATAGATGAATTTATTTTTGGGACCGGGAGAGGAGAATCATACTTTTCACAGGTTGTCTTTGTCAGATACGAATGAGGAGTCAAGCTCTGAAGATGCTGATCACAATGACGAGGTAAAAGGAAGAGCTCAGAAATTAGCTCAGGCTATCTGGATTTTTTTGGAGACGTGGGTGTTTCTGATTAGCCGGTCAACATCTGGATTTTTCATTAGTCTGATTCGGAAATAATGGTCACTCAGATGAAGAATTAGAACAATGATTACAAAAGAAGGTTCGTAAATACAATGAAAAACACACTCTTTTTTTTTTTTTTTTTTTTTTTTAGACTCGACTAAACGATTCGGGAAATGTAAAAACAAAATCCAAAGAAAGCAAACATAAACAAAAGAAGACAAACGTCGTTAGTAACTACTCTCCCCAGACTGACTTCACACCGTCTCGATGTGAGAATAAATTGGAGAGAAAGGGAAAAACGTACGTAAACAAAGAAAATCGAAAGTGGATAAGACAATGGGTAGAGGGAATACGCTGCTCAGTGAGGAGGGTCGTCTGGGCTAACGCTCCTGCTTGGGCCAGTACGTCGCTTACGTCGTGCAACGCGCGCATCAGGATCGGAGAACTCTCCTGTATCAGCGCTCTCTGAGGTCCCGTGTCAAGCAACAACGGGATCATCATCCTCGGCTATGTCAGCATTCGCGGTTGGCTCCGCGCGGAAACAAGGAGGTGGTCGTGGGCATCTGATCTTTGCTAATGCACCCCAAATTCTCTGCATCATGCCGTGGTTCTTCTTTTGTGTCTCCACCATCCATGCTATGTATTCCCCTTTGGAAGCATCTGCAGATAGGGGTGGAAAATCATACTCATCAGAGTACTCCGGAAGGAGCATCTCGATCGGGTCCTGAGGCTGCGATGTCTGCCCATGCTCCTGCTGAGTGAAGAAGTCTGGCACGGGATCATCCTCTAGGGGGTGCTGTGGGGCGCTGGAGGTCCCTCCTCTGCGTCTCGTGGTGGCAGCTGCGTCCATGCATAGACGCTCTGGCGGAGGCAAGAACTCGATGTTGCCCGGACCGTTCACCGCAGTGATCTCGGGCTGTGGAAGCGTGCAGCGCTGGATCCGTCTCTGTCGATCCGTGAACTCGTATATGTACCCGGTCTTGAGGACGTGGCAAGCTGTCAGATGTTTCTTGTTGATGTAACCAACCTTTGCGTTGCATTCATGTCCGGTGAAGTCAATCCCATGGTGTATGAACAAAGGGGTAAGCAAACTCCCAATATTCTCCTTCTGTATCTGGTTCCCCAAGAACTGAATCTTCTTCGCCACCAAAGTCCGAGCGAATACCAGGCCCAAGTTCACATCGTATGGTGCAAGGAAGTGGAATTGGTAGACTCCTGACAAATGCTCCCCAATCCCGTAATGTAGCAAGAGTAACTCGTCAGTACGTACTGCGCCGGGCTCTATCTTCGCAAACAGAATGTTGCTGATGATCTTGGCTACCACACGAATGGCTGGGTTCCGAATCAAGGCCTGCTTCGCCGCTCTGGATTGGAAAACACATGAAGCAATGTGGTTCCAAAGTTCTCGCTGGTTTGGAAAATAGTCGGGGAAGTGAGCGCCTGTCTTTCGATGGTCGAACCCATAGATCTTGCAGAGTTCCGTGATCGATATCTCGTACAACAATCCGCTGGAGAAGTATGTCAATGTTGCGCCATCTACTCGTTCGTACCTCGGGTGGGCGAATGTGAGTCTGATGGAGGCTAGAAATTGCCGCACCAAATCAGTATAGACCGGATATTCCTTTGTGGCAATATGACCGAACCCAATCTTCTCCAGAATCGTCTCCACGTCTTGGCGAATTCCCATTGCATCCAAAGTTGCAGGGCAGATGATCTTCGTAGGTTCCATTCTAACGCTAAGGAACCTGTTGTAGAACAGTGAATCGAACTCATCCCAAGCATCCCCAACTTTCCTTTCCTGATACCGCGTGTTTTTGGCAAGATCGTCCGGTTGAATGCCTTTGATGAAGGTTAGATAGTAACTCTCGAACCGGACGCCTTCACGTCGAGGCCATGGCGGTACGGTTAATGGAGCTGCTTCCGAGCTAGAGGCCGCATTTGCATCAACCCGTTGTTGGTTTGCTTCCTTTCGTTTCTTTGCTGCTAGCTGTTTGGCTTTTGATGGAGCAGTCATTGTCTGCAAAACAAACAACTTAAACATCTAAGGAGTTTGTACCAAAATACGATAAACGTTCCAAAAACGAGATTTGACAAAATGATGATTTTGGCAATTTGATTATGCAGTCAAGTAAATTTATCATCAACAACTTCAAACTCACAACAATCTCCATCCAAAACTTCCAATAATCCCAAATTCTACCACTTTCACAAATTTTTCAAAGTTTCTCACAATCCCAAAATTCAATCTAAGCACACAAACTCTAGGCATTTCCAACCAATAACCAACTCAAAATCGGTCTAAAGCAGTGTATAAAGCATGAATCAATCCAAGAACAAGCTATAAACACGATTTTGATTTTCACAATTTTGTTTTTACCTAGAATTTTCGGATTGAAGAAAGGGAATTCGAGTGCCATACCTGTGCAGATTGAGGACGGCGACAGGAGAAACAGAAAGAGCTCGAAAAATCGAGTGGGATAGACTCAAAAATCGTTCAAATCCGTTGAGAAACAAAGAAGTTATGGAGAATTGAAATTGAAAAATCAAAATCCCTTCAAGAACACTTGTGTCGAAAATAATGAGAGCAAAAATAAGGGTTTGATCGATTTTAATGAGAGCAGGAAGGAAGAAACGCGTTTCCCGGTTTAAATCAAGTGGGAATAAACCGATTTTTGACCGAAAAATTGAACCGGCCTTACCTGTACTCGGATCGATCGATCCAGCTTACCCTTTTCGCGTGGATCGAGCTGCTCCGGTCGGTCTGGTGTTGCTCGGTCGATCCAGGAAATCAGCGTTTAATTGGATCGATCGATCCAAGGGGAGGATCGATCGATCCAAAACCCTGCACTCTCTTTTTTTTTTTTTTTTTTTTTTTTTTTTTTTTTTTTTTTTTTTTTAGAAAACTTAAAATTCAAATTCAAAACCAAAAATTAGAAAGGTTAGTGGAAACAAATCGAAGAAAAAAAAAATTATATACACTTACCGGTGGGTTGCCTCCCACCAAGCGCTCGTTTTTAGTCATTAGCTTGACTCCGGTGCCGTTTAGGCGAGAGGAGGATCACCGAGAGGAACGGTGAATCCCGCAGTGATTCCGTTGTCAGCGAGATATGGCTTAAGACGCCGACCATTGACAACGAATTCGCCTCCTTGTCGGTTACGCAACACGACCGCTCCGTAGAGACAGACTTCCTTAACCGTGAAAGGACCGGACCATCTTGACTTTAGTTTTCCCGGAAAAAGTCTCAAGCGAGAGTTGAAGAGTAGCACCTGATCATTGGCGGAGAATTTCCTCGGGATAATCTTCTTGTCATGATAAGCTTTGGTTCGTTCCTTGTAGGTTTTTGAGTTCTCATACGCCGTGTGGCGGTTCTCATCCAACTCGTTGAGCTGAACCAACCTTCTCTCAGATGCGGCTTTGATGTCGAAATTTAGCAATTTCACTGCCCATGCCGCCTTGTACTCGAGTTCCACCGGAAGGTGACACGGTTTTCCATAGACAAGATGAAATGGGGGCGTGCCAAGAGGTATCTTGTAGGCGGTTCTGTACGCCCAGAGTGCGTCATCAAGCTTCACGGCCCAATCTTTTCGTGTAATGTTCACTGTCTTCTGAAGAATGCTCTTTATCTCTCGGTTGGATATTTCAACTTGTCCGCTCGTCTGAGGGTGATAAGGAGTGGCTACCTTATGCGTAACGCCGTTCTTCTTCAAGAGCTTCTCGAATAGTTTGTTGATGAAATGCGATCCTCCATCGCTTATCACAATTCTCGGAACTCCAAATCTCGGGAAAATGACAGATTTGAACATCTTAAGGACCACCTTGGAGTCGTTAGTCGGGCTCGCCATTGCTTCGATCCACTTGGACACGTAGTCCACAGCAACAAGGATGTACTTATTCCCGAAAGAAGATGGAGAAAGACCCATGAAGTCGATTCCCCAACAGTCAAACACCTCAACTTTGAGAATAAAATTTTGAGGCATCTCGTTTCTTTTGCTGATGTTCCCTTGTCGTTGACAGGCGTCACACTTGGAAACAAAAGCGTGAGCATCACGGAACATGGTCGGCCACCAGAAACCGGCCTGCAACACCTTAGATACGGTCTTGATGTAGCAAAATGTCCCGCATAGTTTGACCCGTGGCAATGAAATAGAATTCCCGGGATTTCTTTCTCCGAGACACAATGTCTATAGATACCATCGGAACAATGCATGTACAGATACGGTTCATCCCAAAAGTAATGTCTGATGTCCCGCAAAAATTTCTTCTTTTTGTACCCCGCAAAACTGTTTGACTTCACTTCTGTAGCAAGGAAATTGGCAATTTCTCCAAACCAAGGGATTTCGGGAAGTTTACCGGCCCGTACGAACAATGAGCCATCCCGCAAAACCTCGATTGCGTATACATTCTTCTCGAGGAGGTAGTCATTGATGGGAACCTCCTCGTCGATGCGCATTCTGGATAAATGATCGGCAACTCCATTCTCGATCCCTTTTCTGTCTTTAATCTCGATATCAAATTATTGCAACAACAGCATCCATCGCAACAACCTCGGCTTCGAATCCTTCTTGCTAAGTAGATATCTCAATGCAGCATGGTCAGTATGAACTAAGACTTTAGAGCCCACCAGATACGTCCTGAATTTATCAAATGCGTACACGACCGCGAGAAGCTCTTTCTCCGTTGTATCGTATTTGCATTGGGAGTCATCAAGAGTTCTGCTGGCATAATAGATAACATGCACTCTCTTGTCTTTTCGCTGTCCCAAAACAGCGCCCACTGCGTAGTCACTGGCATCACACATCACCTCGAAAGGCAACTCCCAGTCTGGCGGTTGTACAATAGGTGCGCTAACAAGTGCTCCTTTAATCATGTGAAAGGCCGCCAAACACTCATCATTGAAATCGAACTTCACATCTTTGCACAGCAGCTGCGTCAACGGTCTAGCAATCTTCGAGAANAGTTGTAGATGATTCTTAATGCAAACCCCTGTTTAAGATGCATTAACCATTATTCGTGAATTCCCGCAACGTCACCCGAGGCTTAACGCTTTCTTTATCTGAATTTACATCGTTTTAGTTGTCGTTCTTAGTTTCGAAATTATAAAACCAACAAAAATCTGTCATTTGTCTTAGCTTTAATTTCATCCTGCATTCTCATAGTCGTAACGCTTGGTCCTTGTGAATTCGATCCCTACATTACTACTTCGTATTGCTGTGCACTTGCGGTAGTTACATATAGGGTTAAAACCTGAGCTCATCATGCGTCATCAAGCTTCACGGCCCAACCTTTTTGTGTAATGCTCACCGTCTTCTGAAGAATGCTCTTTATCTCTCGGTTGGAGATTTCAACTTGTCCTCTCGTCTGAGGGTGATAAGGAGTGGCTACCTTATGCGTAACGCCGTTCTTCTTTAAGAGCTTCTCGAATAGTTTGTTGATGAATGCGATCCTCCATCGCTTATTACAACTCTCGGAACTCCAAATCTCGGGAAAATGACATATTTGAACATCTTAAGGACCACCTTGGAGTCGTTACTGGGGCTCGCCATTGCTTCGACCCACTTGGACACGTAGTCCACAACAATAAGGAAATACTTATTCCCGAAGGAAGATGGAAAAGGGCCCATGAAATCGATTCCCCAACAGTCAAACACCTCAACTTCGAGAATAAAATTTTGAGGCATCTTGTTTCTTTTGCTAATGTTCCCTTGTCTTTGACAGGTGTCACACTTGGAAACAAAAGCGTGAGCATCACGGAACATGGTTGGCCACCAGAAATCGGCCTGCAACACCTTAGATACGGTCTTGAAGGTAGCAAAATGTCCCGCATAGTTCGACCCGTGGCAATGAAATATAATGCCTGGGATTTCTTCCTCCGAGACACAACGTCTATAGATACCATTGGAACAATGCTTGTACAAGTATGGTTCATCCCAGAAGTAATGTCTGATGTCCCGCAAAAACTTCTTCTTTTAGTACCCCGCAAAACCGTCTGGCTTTACTTTTGCAGCAAGGAAATTGGCAATTTCACCGAACCAAGGGATTTCGGGAAGCTTACTGGCCCGAAGGAACAATGAGCTGTCATTCCGCAAAACATCGATTGCATATACATTCTCCTCGGGGAGGTAATCATTGATGGGAACCTCTTCGTCGATGCGCATTCTGGATAAATGATCGGCAACTCCATTCTCGATCCCTTTTTTGTCCTTAATCTCGAGATCAAATTCTTGCAACAACAGCATCCATCGCAACAACCTCGGATTCGAATCCTTCTTGCTAAGTAGATACCTCAATGCAGCATGGTTAGTATGAACGATGACCTTAGAGCCCACCAGATATGTCCTGAATTTCTCAAATGCATATACGACCGCGAGAAATTCTTTCTCCGTTGTACCGTACTTGCATTGGGCGTCATCAAGAGTCATGCTGGCATAATAGATAACATGCACTCTCGTGTCTTTTCGCTGTCCCAAAACAGCGCCCACTGCGTAGTCACTGGTGTCACACATCACCTCGAAAGGCAACTCCCAGTCTGGTGGTTGTACGATCGGTGCGCTAACAAGTGCCCCTTTAATCATGTGAAAGGCTCCCAAACACTCATCATTGAAATCAAACTTCACGTCTTTGCACAGCAGCTGCGTCAACGGTCTAGCGATTTTCGAGAAGTCCTTGATGAATCGCCTATAGAAACCAGCATGTCCAAGGAAACTCCTGATGCCTTTGACAGAAGTTGGTGGTTGCAAACTTGTCATCACCTCTATTTTGGCTTTGTCAACCTCGATTCCCTTCTCTGAAATCTTGTGGCCCAAAACGATTCCATCCTTTACCATGAAGTGGCATTTCTCCCAGTTCAAAACCAAATGTTTATCCTCACATCTTTTTAGTATCCTGCACAAATTAGATAGACATTCAGCAAAGGAGGGTCCTTAGACAGAAAAATCGTCCATGAAAACCTCCATTATGTCTTCAATCATGTTGGTGAAGATTGACATCACGCAACGTTGGAACGTGGCTGGCGTATTACACAAACCAAATGGCATTCTGCGATAAGCATAAGTGCCATAAGGGCATGTGAATGTGGTCTTCTCCTGGTCATCGGGATGAATCGGAATCTGAAAGAAACCAGAATAACCATATAGAAAACAGTAGTAAGGGTGGTTAGCCAATCTCTCAAGCATTTGATCGATAAAAGGCAGAGGAAAATGATCTTTGCCAGTTGCAGCATTCAATTTCCTATAATCGATGCACATTCTATGACTAGTGACAGTTCTAGTCGGGATTAACTCATTCCTATCGTTTTCAACTACTGTCAAACCACTTTTCTTAGGCACTACATGCACCGGACTCACCCATGTACTATCAGATATAACATATATGATACCAGCCTCTAGAAGTTTCATTATCTCTTTCTTTACAACATCTTTCAGATTCGGGTTTAACCGTCTCTGATGTTCTACAGAAGTTATCGATTCATCTTCTAGATATATCCTATACATACAAAGGTCTGGTGAGATTTCTGTAATGTCATCTAGAGAATAGCCTAGTGCTCTACGATATTTCCTCAATTCACACAAGAGTAAGGCAGTCTCTACGTTGTACAGTTCAGCATTGATGATGACAGGGTATGTGTAGTTAGGACCAAGAAATGCGTAACTTAGCCCAGTGGGTAGTGGTTTGAGCTCGAGTATTGGAGCTTTTAGTTCGATCCATGGGTTGTCAATAGGTGCGGGAGACTCAGCAATTGGCGATTGCTCCTCATTTCCGTCAAGTGCGACAAATGCTACCATCTTCTCCATCATCTTGCTGGAATCCAGCATCTTTGCATAACCCGCTGTGTCCTCGCTCAAGTACCCAAATTCTCCCTCGGGCGGTGTTAACGCGATCTCAAGGGGATCATCCACCAGCATCTCATCTGATACTCCTTCAGTGGCTTCAGAGATGCAGTCAATCCAAAATGTCTGACCATCGATGCTTGGCTTTTTCAGCATCCTATCCACTTCGAACTTCATTATTAAATCACCTAAATGAAGATCGATCTTGCCCTTCTGCACATCAATAATGGCTCCAGCTGTAGTCAAGAAAGGTCGTCCCATGATGAGAGGATCCTTTGGCTCTGTTTCTAGCTCAAGGACTACAAAATCCGCTGGTATGTAACCATCTCCATTCTTCACCGACAAGTCTTCCAAAATACCGAGTGGAATCTTCATAGAACGATCAGCAAATACCAACGACACTCTAGCTGGCTTGAATGACGTGAGACCAATGTGCTTAGCAACTGAGTAGGGCATGAGGTTAATGCTAGCACCCAAATCGCAGAGAGAATGCTCAAAGATTAGAGGCCCAATTTGCACATATAGTACGAATCTCCCCGGATCTTCAAGTTTATCGGGCATTCTTCCTTGCAACACAACACTACACTCTTTAGTAATCATCATCACCCCTTCTTCACTTGTAATCTTGTTGGTGACCATGTCTTTCACATACTTTTTCAAAGCGGGAACCATCTGGACCGCATCAATAAAAGGAAGCCTCACCGAAAGCTCGTTCACTAGCGTCTTACACTTTCCTTGCTCAAGATCTCTTTATGTCTTCTTCGGGCGCCTAGGGTAAGGAACCTTAGGCACGTAGACACGTGCTGGTGGAGTTACAGGTGCCTCCTCGACTTCTTGTGGTTTGGACGAGGAACTTGCCTCATCATCTACTTCATCGTCTTTCACGTCTATGATCTCGGGAATCTTCTCTTTTCCCTTAGATTCAACCACGGTTTCAATCTCCTTCCCACTCCTCAATGTGATTGCTTGAATGATATATCATGGTTTTTACCCCTTTTTGACCATGATATAGGTCTTGTTTTTAGAGTCTTTCTAGTGTTTTTGGAGTTTTTAGAGTCTTTTCAGCTTTTAGGTACGTTTGGAGCATAATTGGAGATATTGAAGCATTCCTGAGCTTTTTGGAGCAAAGTAGAGATCATGTAGCTGAGAAGTCGATTTGAAGCCCGAGTATCGACCGATACCACTTATGGTATCGATCGATACCGACTGCAGAGAAACACAAGTAGCGACTTTTCTGAAGTTTGAAGAAACTGCTCTTTGGTCCAGAAGACTTTAATAATTACAATAAATCCCAAAACGTGTTTTAGTTAATAGGTTTTTCAGCCAATTTTGTTGGCTAAGCTTTATTTTACTTTTGATACTTTGAGAGAGATTGTTTTTAGAGATTTTGGGGAGACAACTCTGAACCCTTGTTTCTTATTGATTTCTTTTATGCAATTCTATTCATCTATGATTTCTATTCCATTAATCATGTCTGAGTAGATCCACTTTAGGTTTAGGGTTTTCTCATAAAGGATTTCATTGAGGTAATTGATTGGTTATGATCCATAATCTGAATTAGTTCTTCACTTTAGGTTGTTCTCAAAACTAATTCTAGGTTGACGAATCTGGAACTTAGATCTTAGGTTAATCGATTAGCCACGACAGTGCAATTGATAATCTGACATAACTTAGGGTGAGCAAAATAGCTATCCGCAAAGAGATTTGGTTTAGTTGTTTTGTGAACATATCAAACCTGAACTTTAAAGCTGGTTTAGATCTTTAGGATTTGCAAAGAGATTTGGGATTCTAGGATTTAGACTTAGATAATTCTCGCAACGACAGTTGGTTAATTATAGCTTAGTGATTTGAGTTCAAGAACCGTGCATAACCTGAATCCTGATTAGTTAGTTTATCTGTATTCTTTGATTCCTAAGAAATACCCTGAACCTATCTTTCCTCCATTGAATTTACAACAGTTTAATTTACGTCTTTGTTTTTACTTCCATTATTTACTTAGCTTAATTCGAGTCTATTTGGTCTATTGTGTGATTTCTTGAGTCTTTGTGGTTCGACCCCTACTATACTGCAGCTACAACTTTAGTACCTTTAGGGTATTAATTTTGAGCTTATCATTGAACAAACTCATTCTTTGGATTTTGTTCCCCTTTTCCGGGAAGAACTCCACTAGGTCTTTTGATCGCTTCCACCGTTTGAGCTACTTGAGTGTCAAGTTTCTTCACATGAGTTTCAATGGCCTCGAATTTGCTGTTGAGATCCTGATACATTCCATCTACCTTGACGTTAATCTCATTAGCCGTCTTCTGCTGATTAACCATCAATTGTTGCATCATCGCCTCAAGCTTAGACTCTTGGCTGGGTTGAGGATTGTTGAATTGTTGTTTTTGCTGAAAACCGCCTTGGTTTTGGAAACTATTCTATCCTCGGTCTTGCCCGAACTGCTGTCTTGGCTGATAACCGCCTTGGTTAGGCACAAACTATTTCTGCTGAACCCGCCTTGTGCATATGGTTTCCGTTCTTGATTTTGGACCCCTTGCTGACCTTGGAAACCCTTAGAGAATATGCTAATCCCCTGATTTGGAGCGGTCGGTTTTGGCTGAAAACCAGTTTGTTGCGGATAAACTTGGTCTTCCGGGTTTTCAACGTTGGTGCTTCTGTATGAGAAGTTGGGATGATTTCTGTAGTTCTGGTTGAAGCCTTTGTTGAAGAACCCCTGATTTTGTACGTAGTTCACCTCATCTTCGTACTCTTGTTCTTGCTCAGCACTCTCTTTGTAGAGCCCTTCTTCTCTAGTGTCTTCACAAGAGTTGACAGCAAAAAGCTCATCCATCCTTTGTGTTTCAACACCACTCACACGTCTCGTTCTATCATACTCGGGATTACGATGACTTGAACTCGCAGAAAGATTTTCAATAAGCTCATAAGCTTCCTCCTTGGTCTTTGTCATGAAGTTGCCATTGCTGGCCGCATTTAGACAATTCTTGGAGTCCCAATCTACTCCATCGTAAAAGATGTTCAGCACTTGTTCGTCGGAATAGCCATGATGAGGGCATTCCCTTAGATATTCTCTAAACCACTCTCATGCTTCATTGAAAGGTTCACCGCTGTTTTGCTGGAACTGAGTAGTCTTGATTCTGAGAGAAGCGGTCTTGGATTTGGTGTAGAACTGATCCAAGAAGGCCGACGTGATTGCATCCAAAGAAGTCAAAGAACCCGGCTCTAGAGATTTGAGCCATCTAAAATAAGAATAGAGTAAAACAAGGGTTCGAAATCTTCTCTCTGACGAACAAAGTTCAGACTTGTCTCCCTCAAAAGCTCTCTCAACAAAAACCAGAATAGAATAAAGCGTAGCCAACAAAAGTGGCTGAAAAACCTAATTATAATCTTAAAACACGTTTTGGGGCTTCTTGTAATTATTAAAGTCTTCTGGACCAAGGAGCAGTTTCTTCAAAATTTAGAAAAGTCGCGACTCTTGTTTCTCTGCAGTCGGTATCAATCGATACCATAAGTGGTATCGGTCGATACTCGGGCTCCAAATCGACCTTCTCAGCTACATGATCTCTGCTTTGCTCCAAAAAGCTCCAAAATAATTCAATATCTCCAATTATGCTTCAAACGTACCTAAAACCTGAAAAGACTCTAAAAGACTCCAAAAACACTAGAAAGACTCAATAAAAAGAACTTATATCATGGTCAAAAACGGGTAAAAACCATGATATATCAACTCCCCCAGGCTTAGCCTTTGCTTGCCCTCAAGCAAACATAAAACCAAACCAGAGAAAGAGGTTCGAAAACAACGGAGACTCACATGTTCTTTAACCACTGCAATGACCCTTTTCCCTAATGTCTTCTCATCACTTTACCAGTCCCAGATCTAACCACCATGTACTTCTCCGTAGACATTCGCAGCTTTCCAGACTCCACACATAATCTCACAGCTTCATCCTTCAAAACTATCATCGCCAGTACGTTTCATCGCTGTAATCAATGTCAAGAACCTTCTAAACTCTTTCCCATACAATATCATGACAAAAGAACCACCCAATTTTCACACTTTTTGGTATTGTTTCCTCTCCCCCAAACTTGTTTCTTATCATGTTCTTCTCTTTTTATTTATTTATTATTTTTTTTTTTTATTTGCACATACACATCAAAGTTTGATACGCGAGTATCGATGGTGTTTCCCACCAAATCCCAGTTCCTCCCCTCTATGCATCAAAGGCGTAGGCGAATAGTGGTATCACAGGAAATTTTCCTAACCTCGTTTCTAACCTTTGTGTGATCATTCTCTCTAAGCAGAATAATGGGATCGCTGGAAATTTTTCTAACCCTCCACTTAGAAGAAAATCCTCTCATCTTTTCGTGCTTTAATTCATTAACTTATATTAAGGGAGAGGTATACTATTAATTTAAAACACATGGGTTCCTTTGTCAGATTTGAATGAGGAATCAAGCTCTATGGACATTAACCACATCGATGAAGTGCAAAAATTTGGCTCAGGTTTCGATGAACTCCACTGGAAACATGGGTGTTTTCTAGTCAACTGGTCAGCCTTTGGATTTTTCATTAGTCCGATCTAAAACTGATTCTCTAACAATGGACACTCAGAAGCCAAGTTAAAGCAGTAGATTCAAGAACAAGATCATAATCTCCAACAAAATTTTGACTCAATAAAACAAATTTGACACAAAAACGACTGACTCTCAGAAAAACGAAAACGTTGTCAGCAACTACTTCCCCCAGACTTAAACAACACTGTCCCCAATGTTATCTAGCCTAGAGTTGGTAAAAGAAAAACAGAAGAGCTGAGTGGATTGGTGAAAATCGAAGGAGACGTACCTGGGGGACGGGTATCGACCGATACTGTGCTGGTATCGATCGATACAAGGGATATTGGTCGAAGCAATTTTGACATCGATCGATCTGTAGCTCACGGTCCCTTAAGAAATACACAGCTCCTTTGTCGTGTGGATGGTGTCGATCGATACCGGGTGGGTGTCGATCGATACTGCTCTTCTGAATCTGTTGTACGTGAAACACAAGACACAAAACCAAAAACAAAAATAATAGAAAAACGTATGTACAGACTTACCAATGGGTTGCCTCCCACCAAGCGCTTGTTTAACGTCACGAGCTTGACTTTACTGACGTTCAGGCAATGGGGGCAGCAGCCAGAGGCACAATGTGTCCGGCTAGAATCTCGGCGTTCGCCCAATAGTGTTTCACCCTCTGTCCATTGACAGTGAACTCCTTGCCTTCAGCACTTATCAGTACAACTGCACCGTGTGGTCGGACTTCCTTGATGGTGAAGGGACATGACCAACGAGAACGCAATTTTCCCGGAAACGATTGCAAACGAGAGTTATACAGAAGTACCTGGTCATTGGGTTCAAAGTGTCGAGAGAGGATCTTCTTGTCGTGATACGCCTTAGTCCTTTCCTTGTATAGCTTCGAATTTTCATAGGCAAGGTGCCTAATCTCATCTAGCTTGTTTAGTTGAACCAATCGCCTCGCTGCAGCAGACTTGATGTCAAAGTTCATCAGCTTGGTAGCCCAGGCTGCCTTGTGCTCGATCTCCACTGGAAGGTGACATGTTTTCCCATACACCAAGTGAAACGGTGTAGTCCCAAGCGGTGTCTTGAAAGGAGTCCGGTAGGCCCATAGTGCATCATCCAGCTTGGCAGACCAATCCTTCCGAGTTGTACCCACTGTCTTTTCCAGAATCTCCTTGATCTGCCTGTTGGAAACTTCGACCTGCCCACTAGTCTGAGGATGATATGGAGTGGCCACACGATGATTCACACCATGCTTCTTCAGCAGCTTCTCAAAAACCTTGTTAATAAAGTGAGTGCCACCATCACTAATAACAATACGAGGTACTCCAAATCGAGGGAAAATAATGGACTTAAACAGCTTAAGAACCATTGAAGAGTCGTTGGTTGGACTAGCAATCGCTTCCACCCATTTGGACACATAGTCCACAGCAACCAGAATGTACATGTTCCCACGTGATAAAGGAAAAGGACCCATAAAATCAATGCCCCAACAATAAAAAACTTCCACCTCAAGGATGAAGTTCTGTGGCATCTCATGTCGCCTACTGATCTTTCCTCTCCTTTGACAGACATCACACTGCGAGATGAAGGCATGAGCATCCTTAAACATCGTAGGCCACCAAAAGCCTGCTTGAAGAACCTTGGACATTGTCTTGAAAGTAGCAAAGTGTCCAGCATACTCAGACCCATGACAATGGTACAACACCTCTGGTACCTCAGACTCTGCAATACATCTCATGTACATCCCATCAGAACAGTGCTTGTACAAGTAAGGTTCATCCTAGAAGAATCTCCTTACGTCACGCATGAATTTCTTCCTGTCATACTTCTGTAGGTGCTTGGGCTCGTCAGCTGCAGCAAGATAATTGGCGATATCAGCATACCAAGGTCGAGCAGGAGTAGCTACAGCAGCTAGAAATTCCTCAACATCAAAGTGATCCATAGGCAAAAATGGTCTAGCTGGCGACGTGTATCGACCGATACTAGGTGAGTATCGATCGATACCAAAACCTGCCGCTAGTGAAAATTGCAGATTTTCGGCAGAAACTCTGTGAAACCCAGTCTCGATGAAGTAAATGTTCTCCTCAGGTAGGAAATCATCAATAGGCCCTTTTTGTCCTTAACTTCGATGTCGAAACCTTGGAGCAAAAGGACCCAACGACATAGGCGAGGCTTGAGATCCTTGTTCTGCAACAAGTACTTGAGAGCTGCATGATTTGTGTGGACGGTCACCTTACTCCCAATCAAATAGGATCGAAACTTCTCAAAAGAGAAAACAACTGCAAGTAACTCCTTCTATGTGGTGCTGTAGTTCCTCTAAGCATCATCCAACGTTCTGTTGGCATAGTGGATAACATGAAGTTTCTTGTCTTTCTCTGACCCATAACTAAACCAACTGCAAAATCGCTCACGTCGCACATAACCTCAAAAGGTAGATTTCAATCCGGAGGTTGGACAATAGGAGCACTCACCAAGGCTTTCTTAATCTCCTCAAAGGCTGCAAGACAATCTGGGGTGAAATCGAATGCGACGTCTTTGCATAACAGGGCGGTGAGTGGGCGGGCAAGCTTAGAGAAGTCCTTGATGAAACGTCGATAAAACCCAGCATGACCAAGGAAGCTTCGAATGTCCTTCACAGATTTCGGTGGTTGTAGGCTTGTCATGACTTGAATCTTAGCTTTGTCAACCTCGATCCCAGCCTTAGAAACCTTGTGCCCAAGAACGATGCCCTCCTGAACCATAAAGTGACACTTTTCCCAATTAAGGACCAAGTGTTTCTCCTCGCTTCTCTGTAGCACCTTGCACAAGTTATTCAGATAGTTCTTCAATGGCGATCCATAAACTGAAAAATCATCCATGAACACCTCCATAAACTCCTTAATCATGTATGTGAAGATAGACATCATACACCTCTGAAATGTCGCTGGAGCGTTACATAATCCAAATGGCATTCTGCTGTAGGCGAATGTGCCATAAGGACATGTAAATGTCGTCTTCCCCTGATCCTCTGGATGTATAGGAATCTGGAAAAAGCCTGAGTACCCATCGAGAAAACAGTAGTATGGGTGACTCGCTAACCTCTCCAACATATGGTCAATGAATGGCAATGGGAAGTGATCTTTCCTTGTGGTCGCATTCAACTTCCTGTAGTCAATACACATCCGATGACCAGTGATTGTCCTTGTAGGAATCAGCTCATCCCTCTCGTTATTCACCACAGTGATTCCTCATTTCTTGGGCACAACGTGAACTGGGCTGACCCAAGAACTGTCTGAGATGGCATAAATGATCCCTGCTTCCAACAGCTTCATCACCTCCTTTCTGACCACTTCCTTCAGGTTCGGATTCAGCCTCCTCTGATGCTCAATTGAAGCCTTTGACTTGTCCTCAAGGTGAATCATGTGCATGCATAGATTTGGGGAGATACCTGAAATGTCATCAAGAGAATAGCCGAGAGCTTTGCGATACTTGCGCAGCTTGCTCAACAGTAAGGTAATCTCTGCGTTGTTCAAGGAAGCATTAACGATCACAGGGTATGTGGAATTAGGACCAAGAAAAACATACCTCAATTCAGCCGGGAGTGGTTTAAGTTCGACCTTAGGAGCTTTCTCCTCACTCCAATCACCAAGCACAACAGCTTTCGCAGAAGTTTCGGCCAACTTCTCTGGTGATCGCGGATGGTGTCGATTGATACCCTCAGTGGTGTTGGTCGATACTGCTCCAGTTGTGTCGAGCATCTTGGCATATCCAGCAGCTACTTCACTCAAGTACACCTCTGAATCAGCTGAACATACCAACGCCCTCTCTAATGGATCCTCAGGATGCATCTCCAGAAAATACTCTTCAGGGTATCAACAAAGAAAGTCTGCCCATCGATGGTTGGTCTCTTCATCATCTTCTCCATGTTAAAAGTCATGACCAAATCACCGATGTTAAGAGCTATCTTCTCATTCCTGCAATCAATCAAAGCACCAGCTGTTGCTAGGAATGGCCTTCCCAGAATAAGAGGATCTCTGGGCTCTGCATCATACTCCAGGACAATGAAGTCAGTTGGGATCAAGTAATTCCCAATCTTAATCGGAACATCTTCGAGCAATCCTTCGGGAAGTCTCACTGAGCGATCAGCAAGTATCAGGGAAATCCTGGTGGAGGTGAAATCTGTCATTCCCAGTCGCTTAGCAACCGAGTATGGCATAAGGTTCACACTCGAGCCAAGATCGCAGAGAGAGCGTTCGAATCTCTCTGTGAAAATCGTACAGTCCAACACAAAACTCCCTGGGTCTGGTAGCTTCTCTGGAATCTTGTTAAGCAAGATCGCACTGCACTCATAAGTAAGCATCATCACTCCGTCTTCAAGGTTCACATTGCTCGGTACCATCCGCTTGACATATCTCCTGAAGGCTGGTGAAGTCTTGATAGCATCGACAAAAGGAAGCTCAACAATCAACTTATCTAGCATCGCCTTGCATATGGAGTCTTCCACTTCCTTCTTGGTCTTCCTAGGAAGTCGAGGGAAATGTATCTTGGGCGTATAGACTCTTCCTGTAGTCAACTCGGGTTGTTTCTCGACTTCAGGGTCAGTGTAGATCGATACAGGATTGGTATCGATCGACACACGAGGTCTTGAGATGTCCCTTGAAAGTATTTGCATTGGTGTCGATCGACACTGGCTGGTGTCGGTCGACACTGGCTGGTGTCGGTCGATGCTTGTTGTTTCGAAATGTCTTTGGGAGATCTTTGGACGGGTATCGACCGATGCTGGCTGGTATCGATCGATACTAGGGCGATTTTGGGAGCCTCATCGTCGTCATCTTCAGCAAGAATGATGAAATTCTCTGGAGTAGAGGTCTTCTTCACTCATGTACTGACCTCTTTTCCACTTCTCAAGGTGATGGCATGAACATGTTCCATTGGATTCACTGTTTTCCCTGGAAGAAAACCTTCCTGTCTCTTCACAGCATCTGCGGTCTGAGCGACTTAAGTTTTCAGCCTCTTCTGATGAATGCTAAGAGCTTCAATCTTTCCATTTAGGTCTGTGTACATAGCATCCATCTTCCCATTGAAATCCACTGTCATCTTCTGCTGTCCCTCGAGAAGCTGTTCAAGCATAGACTCAACCCTGTTCTCTTGAGTCTTGGGCGGTGGAGATTGATAGGACGAACTCCCATAGGCACGCGTGTAATCGCTGCTCTGCATTGGTTTCTGGGCAAAGGTATTTGCTCCAAAACCTGAGGGCTTGAAATCAGACTTGAATCCTCCTCGATGAGCATTGTTGGTGAAGCTTCGGTTGTTGTTGTACTGATATCGCTGATTTTGAAAACCAGCACCTCCAATGTAATTAACATCCCCTGCTTCCTCCTCATCAACATTCTCGACCTCGTCAGCAAAGTGAACAGCCTTCTGCTGCTTGCCCATCAACAAATTATTCACTGAATCCAGCTTTGCATGCCCTTCAGCAATCTGCGACCCATCAATGCTCCCATTCAGCCTCTTCCGCTCAAAATCTGCATTCTTGGTGCTATTGCTAGACGCCAAGTTCTCAATCAGCATATAAGCATCTTCGGGATATCTCGTGTTGAAATTCCCATTGCTCGCAGCATCCAGAGCCATCTGATACCTCCAATCGATTCCTTTGAAGAAGATACCCATCAACTGAACCTGAGTAAACCCGTGATGCGGGCAATCTCTCTGATATGATCTGAACCTCGCCCAAGCGGCTTTAAAAGCTTATGTCGCTCCCTGAGAAAATTGGGAGATCTTGTTCCTCAGCTCCTTGGATCTCGCATCATCATAGAAGTTGTTCAGAAACGCGTTCTTCGTCTCTGCCCAAGTAGTCAACGATCCCGAAGGCAACTGCTTCAGCCAGTAAGCTGCATCCCCACCAAGAGAGTATGGGAAAAGCTTACAGAAAAGGAACTCATTGGGCACTCCATTGTACTTGATGCTAGTGACCAAGTCTTCAAACCTCTCAATGTGATCCATGGGATGCTCATGAGAAAGACCATGAAAAGGGTGTTGACCCACAAGTGTGTAGTATGCAGGCTTCAGCTCAAAGTCATTCCTCTGAAAGGTGGGAATACGAATCGCATACCGATTGGCATAGAACTGATATGGTATGTTGTACTCTCCAAGCGTCCTAGCACGATTAACCACAGCATTCCCATGATTCACCTCGTTGTTGCGCGCAGCCTGCGCGACAATCTCATCGACAGCCACTGGAGGGATTATGATGTTTCCCTCTCCATCAAGTCGCTGTCCAGCCTCATTGCACAAATTACCATCCTGGTCCCTCAAGGCTCCAGCCTCGTCACGATTCAACACAACTTGATTGTTCATCTGTGCTTGTTTCTTCTGCTTCCTGATCGTGCGCTCTAAGTCAGCTAGCTCCTTGTTGGACAGATTAGTCAACTGTGTGCTCTTGTTTCTCCTGGTTTTGCGATTAGGCATACACCTGAAACACAAAAGTCAAGAGACGTAAGTAACAAAAATCGAAAAAAAATAAAACAAACTAAAGACAGCGAGTATCGACCGATACTAGGCAGTATCGACCGATACCGTCAGACTTAGTCGAAATTCTCGGCTAAAATCTGATGGTGAAATTAAGAACCGTGCTTAATCTGAATCCTTATTTATTGTTTTGTCTGCATTCTCTGATTCCTGAGAGATACCCTGAACCTAGTTTTTCCATTGAATTTACAACCCACTTGATATCTTAGTTGTTTTCTGTTTAATCGATTGACTTAGCTTAATTCAAATCTTGAAATCTATTGAGTGATATATTGAGTCTTTGTAGTTCGACCCCTAACTTACTGCAACTACTGCTTTAGTACTTTAGGGTGTTATATTTGAGCATATCAAATTTTGGCGCCGTTGTCGGGGACTCTAATTTCACCATCAGATTTTAGCCGAGAATTTTGACTAAGTCCGACGGTATCGGTCGATACTCGCCGTCTTTAGTTTGTTTTATTTTTTTTCGATTTTTGTTACTTACGTCTCTTGACTTTTGTGTTTCGGGTGTATGCCTAATCAATAAGAACACCCTAGACGAAGAATCCACCGAATAAATCCCCGTTTAATCTATCATAAACCGTTTAATGATGAAATCCCTTAACACCCTTGGCTTAACTAAGAAACTACTCCCTCATAATTGCAGAACACATACAGAGAGATGATGAAGAATACATGATTAACAAAAACAGAAATAGAAGAGAGATTAAGAAAACTTCTCCAATATATAGAATCAAAGGTTTGATTTCCAAGCTTACAAATCACCAAGATCAAAGAGAGTAGTACAGAGACAAGTTCATATGATACACCCCGGATTCCAGCCCTTATTTTCGAGTTTTGGGCGTCAAAAAGAAAGAGAAGTTTGGTGAAATAGTAAGAAACACGTTTTTAACACTATTAACAGATGCTGGATCGATCGATCCCTGTAGGTGGATCGATCGATCCCATCTTTTTAGCAGATCGATCGGTCTGCATCAATCAGAGCTCGATCCAGCAATTGTCCGATTTTGTGGATCGATCGATCCAGTGAGGTGGATCGATCGATCCCATCTTTTTCTCCTCGATTTCGCCGTTTTTCTGTTCTAGGCCTTCGGACTCCGTTCCGAAATGCCTTTACACCTGAAATGACTCCTAGAAGACTAAAACAATCGATTATGTACAAAAAGCGCGAATTGGAAAACTTCAAAAACGCAACACATCACACAACTAGACCATCCATGTCAAAAAGAAACAAAGAATTGACACGAACACAGATAACACGCTCAGGCAGTTTGTTCAGAGAACTGGTGAGTGCCCCATAGTTGAAACTGAAACATAGAGCCTCAAAAACCACACCTTTGATTTAATTAAATCAGATTAAGGTGTGAATCTCTAACATGTTCTGTCCTGGTACTAGGATCACAAGAGAGCCAATTCAGTGTCACTGCAGGTGGAATTTCAGAAAGTGATCAACTCACTAATACAACAGATGAAGGTAGTCTACGCATTGCCATACCTTCAGAGGTACTTCTCCTGATAAGTATAACTGAGCCTAGAGGAACTCATTTCTCAACCTTTTCCCTTCAAGAGGTATTCAGAAAGAGTACAAAGAACGATCTACTTCAGTCCAAATAAGGTCTACTACCTGACCCGAAGACACATTCTCGATACTCTTTTCTGATCTCTTGCCTGATCCAGACCGTGATCGAATGAATGTACACATTACTCAAACAACATACGATCAGGTGTTCACATCATCAAGAGTCCAAAAATGATCTAGTGCTTGATTCAAGGGACAATCTCTGCGACACCGTTTGATCTTGTGAGACTGTGATCCCTCGAGTGTCTTTCTCATCAGGCCTTTCGATTTGTCTCACAACTTAATCAAGTGTTCACATCATCGAGAGTTCATTCATGATCTGGTTCTCGATCAATGGAACAATCTCTATTACACCTTTTCCTTTTTTTTTTCATTCTTCTTTTTCTTTCCTCTTCAGTCCATTGACTCAGTTATTAGTCTTGTATAAACTCACAGAGAAGTCTGACCTCTTAAAAACATGAAAAGCAGCTATTTCCTTCTTCCAGTATGCCAGTGAGAGGTTTTGGGAGGTGATCTATACATAGGGATTAAAAGCACAAACCGTGACACTAGATCATGGCATAAATATGACCCCCTCCCAAGCCATAACCTGCTAACATACACATAAACCAATAGCTTTTGGCAAACGAATGAATGTATTAAGATCAAGTGGTTTAATAAACATATCAATAAGTTATTTCTCCGAGGCGATATGCACAATTTCAACACGTTTTTCCTCAACCAATTCTCTGACAAAATGATGTCGTATGTCAACATGTTTCGTCCATGAATGTTGTACAGGGTTCTTGGATATATGTATCGCACTCATGTTGTCACAATGCACTACCAAAGGTTCAAAAGTCATACAATAATCATCCAGCATGTGTTGCATCCACAGCAGTTGTGTGCAACAACTTCCGAGAGCAACATACTCAGCTTCAGCCGTTGAGAGCGTGACACAAGTTTGCTTCTTATTGTGCCCGAAAAATTCATGTAGTTACCTAGAAGGAAACATCCACCTGAAGTGCTCCTTATGTCATCTTTCCCAAGGGCATGTTCATGCTTTATTTCATCGTCTCTTCTCATAGAAATTTCTAGGCCCTGCTTGTGTAGCACAACTCCTTCATGTGTCACTTCTTCCAGCGTAGCACATATCTTGTCATCAAATACACCATTCAAGATCTTCTGATTTCCAGTCATATGCCTAGAGCATCTGCTGTCGAAATACCAAGGTATGTTGTTTTGAGTTGTTGTATAGGTGAAAGCAACATTGTTGATGATGACCTCTTCTTCTCTGGTTTCACTGACTTCCTCGTGAGTGTCATCAATCTCTGTAAGAACCAGATTACACACAAACTCCTCTTGTGAAACACATACGTCTGCAGTTTTTTCAGATTCAGCAAATGCGCCACAAATGTCTCTCTTGTGAAATTAAAACAGACTAAGAAAGTATCATTGTCTCGTCCTACCATGTTGATAAGAACTCTCCACTTATATTGAATATCAAAGATACACACCCAAGATTATGATCTTGAAAGCCAAATCCTCTTGCTCTCAACAATCTTTAGACTCAAGCCAATTCCACAACAACCATAAGAAGATATCAAAAACAAACTGGGATCCTTTTATACTCAAGGTCTCTTAACAACAAACTCAAGACTCTATTGGGACTTCTAAGCGTAAATGCCAGCTCAGCTAGTAGAAGATGCCATACCAGCTCCCTTTGACCTCTTTTTCATGTAGAAAGCTCTCCGAGGCATATCAATTCCCCTTTGTTAAGAACGGGCTTGTCCTCAAGCGCAAAACTCGGAAAGTGATGCTTCAACTCTATGATCTTCAACCAAGATGTTTCATGAGCTGGGATTCCTTTTCACTTCACTAACACTTCTAAATGACCGTCAACATCAAATCTTGTATCCAAAAGGTTCCCAGGTTCAATTATTACTTAAGATGCAGCTCGCATTGGTCGTACATGGCGGTCAGGTGACCGCCATGCTGATCATCAGGAGATGGATCTCTTTGTCTTTGGCTTCAGCTTCGGGACATTGGTTGGTAGCGGCGGTGGATGGACCGGTGTGAACGTCTCCAAATTGTTGGTCTTTCGTTCGCAACTTGGCTCATTCCATCGGTCGACTTCATTGCCTTTAGGAATGATGTATCTTGCACCAGAGACTTTCGCTCCACCTTCAGCTCCTCGCGTCGGCTCTATGCATCGGTCCAGCAACCGATGCTGATGTCTCGTGGGACTTGGTCGAGATTTCTCCTTTGTGCCTGTCATGGCGCTTTCCTGCATCGGATGCATGTCTCTTTTCTCTTGTTTCTTCCACTTCTTTGGCTCCTCTTCATCCTCATGCTTTGATGGTGATTTAACTTTTACTCGATATGACGAAGATGTTCAATCCCATGATCGTGTTTGAAGCGAAAATTTGTTTATCAAAGGTGAAGAAGTTCTTTAAAACGAGATATTGAGTGAACCGGAATTCGACACCAACTATGATGAAAAACGTGATTTTAATGAATATGTCACTCAAGAGCTATACGACAAAGAAGATGTTCAATTAGGTGAAGCACAAGCAATGAGAGACATGAGTGATGTTGAATTTGTCCTTGCTCCTACGAAACATGTTCATATCGTCAACCAAATTGCTAAGAAGGGTGATGTTGCATACATGGATATGATAAACCACAATGGTTATATTTGTCTTGCACGTCACCATCGGCAAGTCACTCACGAGCCACCATATCGTGCAAGAAAAGATAATCCATTTTCTTGTGGTGAGAAAAATCTCTACAACGAGATATGTTGTGATCCAGATTTTGATATTTATTGTGGTGAAGGAGAAGACATATAGTTAATTGAATTGATTGGGAATGGCAAATCTCATTTACTTCTTCGTCAATATGGATTAACTAGACAAAATGATTATGTGAGCTACAACACAAATCAACAAGATGCATACATCCACTTGAACACGTCAAAAGCAGCATTTGTGAATTGGTAGGTGTAGGTTCTCTTGATTTTTCAGCTGGATTTGACAGGTGGTTATCACCAACGTCGACTTCACATGGGCGGTATAGCGACGATATCGTGTCAGATGCGTAAGACTATCTACAATGGTTTCAATATTACAACACCCTCTTTTTTATTTTTAACACTCCACATCATGTTCTATCTCTTCCACATCATCTCTTCTTTCTTCAACATCATAATTCAACATCCATTCAATTTTTATCATCTACAATGGTTTTGTTTAATACAATTACAACATCTTACCCCACCAATTTTATTTCATATTTTTATTTTCTTTTATATTTTGGTTTTTGTGATTACATATTATTAATAACAATTATTGTTTGAAATTAAATTAAAATAATTAAGAGTTAAAAAAAAATTAAAATTTTTTTTTGTTTTCTTTCTTCTTTTGTATTCTTAATTAAAAACAAAAATTGCAAGTAATAAAGACGAGAAATAGAGAGAGTCATTATTAAAACAAACAAAATTACGAAAAACTTAAAATGCAATACAATACACTAATAAGCACACGACATAACTTAATTAGTACAATAGACTCAACTCACAAACTTACAAATCTCTTTAACCATGGAACATTCCGAATTTTGCCCATATGTGTTTGACTAGATCTGCTTGCAATTCATGATGTACACTTGAATCACGCAACTCGGATCTAGTACGCACATGATTTGCAAATGCAGGTAGCACCTCGGTCGAGAATGGTTGCCGTGTACTAGACCTACTTGCCTCAGATTGATCATAATCGGTCCATTGTTGAGTATATGTATCTCGTTCATCCTCAACAATCATATTATGCAATATGATACATGACCTCATGATGATAGCCAAATCGGCTATGTCCCACATGCAAGCTGGTTCGCGAATGAATTCAAATCGAGCCTGTAACACTCCAAATGCACATTCGATGTCCTTCCGACATCCCTCCTGATGTTGTGCAAATAACTTGTCTGGTTCACTTTGAGGAAGTCTAATCGATTTGACGAAAGTCGGATAAGAAGGATAGATACCGTCAGCTAGATAGTATGCCATATTATACGGACGTTGGTTCACGAAAAAGTTCAATCTTGGAGTATTTCCCTGTTCAACATCATCGAACACTGGTGAACGGTCTAGAACGTTTATATCGTTCAATGTGCCCGGACATCCAAAAAAGGCATGCCAAATCCATAGATCATGAGATGCAACTGCTTCAAGAATAACAGTGGTGGTTCCCTTATTTCCCCGAGTAAATTGACCTTTCCATGCTGTAGGACAATTTTTTCATTCCTAGTGCATGCAATCAATACTCCCAATCATCCCCGGGAACCCCCGCATTTCACTAACATGCAAAATTCTTTGCAGGTCATCTTGAGTTGGGGCTCTGAGATACACTTGCTCATACAGTTGTATGATTCCTTTACAGAATCTACGCAAACACTCCAATGTTGTAGTACCTCATATTTTGATGTATTCATCGACCGCGCCAGCCGCCACACCATTGCTAACATTCGCATGGTCGTGGCACATTTTGCTAATGGAGATATACCTTATATATTGGCTACGTCAACTCTTTGGGTGAAGTAGTTGTCACTGCTTGATAGGTCCCCAACTATCCGAAGGAAAACATGTTTCCGCATCCGGAATCGCCGACGAAACATTGCTTCGTCATATGTAGGTTGATTGGCAAAGTAGTCGTCAATCAGTCTTTGGTTTGCCGCTACATGATCTCTCTTGAAGTATTTTCTCTTGCTACAAGGTGGATAGTCTTCCTCTATTTTGTTTCGTCGCTCCCTAAACCGGTTAAAGATATACCTCTCTTCAATTCCAGACTGCCTTTTGTAAGCTTCGGTATCAAAAGGAAATTTTGATGGATCCATTGAGATTTTTGTAGTAAGATGAGATTTGTGGTATTGGTACATCAATGGAAGAATAAGTCCCCATTTATAAGATAATGGAACCAGCAGATTAAGTGGTTGGAGGATTGTATTGAGATTGAGTGGTTGAAACCGAAAAGATTGGATAAGGATTGGATTCTCCCACTAAAAGCCGAAAGTCACAGATTAAGTGGTTGGAGGATTGGATTGAAATTGAGTGGTTGAAACCGAAAGGATTGGATTATCCCACTAAAAGCCGAAAGTCACAGATTACATTGATGAAAAAGTCACAGACACTTGACAACATTATTAAAGCAGAAATTGAGAAACACACATTATTAAAGCAGAAATTGACAAAATACAGTCTGACACACAAACATAATTAAAGCAGAAATTGACAAACACACATTATTAAAGCAGAAAGTGACAAAATACAAACTGACACAAACATTATTAAAGCAGAAATTGACAAACACACATTATTAAAGCAGAAAGTGACAAAATACAAACAGACACCTGACAAGAATTAATTTCCAAATAGATCGTGACTCAACTTCTCCAACATATTTTTGCTCCGGTCATCGAGATGTTCCTTTTCACTTAGCTTCATAAACATCTTCATCTTCTTAGCTTGAGTCCTCTCGTTCATCAATTGGTTTGCCTCCTCTTGCCTCATGGCTATTTTGTCCAATCGTTCCAACTCCTGCTCCTTGAATTGTTTAAATTCATTCCACTCTTCGTTGACCATTTCCAAGGCTGCGTTCTTACTTTTCTTTTTACCCTTTTTTTAGCTGCATCCCTCCCCATTGGACGAGCACTAGATCCTACAGAGTTGGAGTCACTTGCATCACTCTCGTGGGCTCTCTTAGATCCACTGCTTCCAGAGCCAGTATTTCCTCCTACCTGACTACCATAACGTGGTTGATCACAGACAGCAAGCCATTCTTTCATTAAATTGAAATTTCCATTCTTGTCGGTTGAATATAGTTCACGCGCTTTCGTCAATACATCATTCTCTAACCACCCGCTTTGTTGCATACGTTTAACGTTATCGTAAGCGCCAATCCATTTGCCCAATATTTTGTTCACGTAGTTATAATGATTTCTGCACGAAGCTCCATCATGCGGAGGATCAAATGAGCAATGCTCATTACAATACTCAACAATTTTACCCCAATATGAATCACCTTTTTGGTTTCTGCCAACAACGCTATATGTTCCATATTTAATCCACCCACTTAGTAGCATCAAATTTTGCTCAGTGGTCCATTTGGGGCTTCTTCGGCGAGCATGATTTGAATCCTCTGCATTTGGAATGGCTTCATGAACACTGCTCATACCACCAAGAGCCATTTGTGTAGAAAATTCGGGAAATTCAGTTGCTCCAACATTCGGATCAGTTTCATTACCCGTTGGAGTAGAAGAATAAGGGGGTGCTTGAGATGAATATATCATCATCGATCCATAATATGGACGACAGTTTGGAACAACTGACGGCATGAAGAAATTTGGTGGATAACCATAGTTTGGTATATTTTGGGGTTGGTTAGAAGATTGATTTTGAAATTGATAATTGTTGGGATTTAGGTAGTTGAAAGGGTAATTAGAAGAATTTTGGGTGTTAAAAGGGTTATTGTTGGGATCCATAATAAAAAAGACAATTTTTCTTTTATCCAAATCAAATGAAACAAGTCTCTATTTATAGAGTACGAAAAATGAATAATTTTGGTATAAAAAAATATAAAAAAGTATATAATTTTTATGAAATAATTAATCTTAAATCATAAGGAAGAAAAAAAAATATCAAGAATCTCACCGGCCAATGAGAACACAACACGTGTCCCTATCAATATATTATTATTCAATAATTTTTTTTGACCAATTGGTGATCTCCCCATGGCAAGAGAAGATCCTACTCACGAGAATTAACGCTGTTGAAAGAATACAACATCATTTTTGCCACATCAGTTTCAATTTTTAATTCAACAACCATTGTATGCTTTCAACTGTTGAAATTTTTTTTCAACCCACCCATTGTAGATAGTCTAAGGAGGTGTTAGCGTGGTTCTTGGTTCAGTGTGGGACGTTCCATATCCCGAGTTTTCTATGAGAATGCAGAAGCAGATATTCAGTTTTTCTCTGGAGAAACTATTTATGGGTTTTGTCTACAACATTTGTGGTGAGTCTGCATTTTTCAAGACCTCTATGATTCATTTGAATCAGGTCCTTGATCTCGTGAACCTTGAGGATATTTATGTTGTTTGTCATGGACGTGAGCTTGACATCGATCGGGTGTTGTTCTTAGATTATGTGACAGTTTGTGCGATATTTTCTCTACCTCTTCTCGTCATTGCAGAATTTTGTTTTGTACTCGCCTCACAAACAACAATAACATTGCATAGTTCTAATGAACTTGATGATCTTTATGAATTTGTGGTGTTTTGTTCTGCCCATGTTTTGGTAGAGATCAGCGAATGCAAGACGATTATGCACAATAGGACAACAAACACTTATCATTTCTTTTGAGAAATGCATCCAATTTTACTTAGCCCATCATGTGTGACATCATATCCGACGCCGTCATCCAATAATTTCATGTAGTCGCCAACTCTTACTCAAGTAACACCTTGGAGTTCTTCATTGATATGTTCTTGTGCCGTGTTTGAAGATGAATTTTGGCAGGAAAAACTTGCGTTCTCCATCTTATGACATACGAATGAGTTGTGGTCTCAATCCCAGGTTTCCTTTGGATAATAGAAGAATGTGGTTTACAAGGCCAACGATACCGCGAGTGGTTGATTTTGCTATACAACAAGTTATTTCTGGCATGAGTTCGATTACTTTGTTGTTGTTATGTTCTCACTCTAACTTGCACCTTAATTTTCCTTGGGAGAGTAAAGCATCAACACTTCTTGACGCCTCGGTTTCTCTACTTTCATCATTCACTTGGCTATCTCTTCTCGCATGGGTAATGACGGAAGATTCTAAGGTTTTTCAAGCCGTACAACATGGGTTGGCGAAGGAGTGGCTTATTTCGTGAATGAGAATAGTTCTTTCTATTCATTGGATTGATATGAGTGTCATGCTATGTTGCTTAGAGGATGTGCTCATTTTTGGAGCCTTGTGTGAGGTACCACATTCATACTACCAACAAGAACTATATTCTTTTCATTATGAAAGTCTTTTGATGGATAAAAGGAAATACATGTTCTTTGTCTTAGTGGAATTTATTTGTGGATAAGGTGATCTCTTATGTGGGTCTTTCACAAGGTACTATTGAAGTGAAATTTATGAAAACCAAAAGTTTGTCTTGTCTTGTGGATTTTTGTCACCGTCTTATGTCCCGTTTTGGCTATAGTATGGTCTCGATGATAGATAGCACGGATGTGTATATGTTTTTGTGGCCACCATGGGTTCCCAATTTTGTTGGAACAAGCTTGCGGGTGTATGTTGTCTTACCAACAATTAGGTTTAAAAATTGTGAGTAAAATGGCGTGTATGCAAGTGCAATTGTTCTGATGTTAGTCATGGGTTATCTTAACTCTTATAACACTTTTGAGGTGGTACAAGCCCTTGTTGGTCATCCAGGTAAAGCCATCAACTTTTTCCAAGATATTAAGTTGATACATCGCCGAGCAAAGGAAGATTTTGAGCTATCAACCATCAAAAACAAGACTGTTGCTTACGCAAACCATTGTGACGTGAGATATAAGCCGGGTGATTTGGTGAGAGTCATCGTTACTAAGGATATAATGGAATATGATGAATACAACAAGTTGAAGTGGGGCAAGCTCGAACCAGTGAAATTTATTCATCGTATTTACACCAATGCTTATAAGCTCCGACTTCCTGATCACTTACACACATCGGATGTGTTCAACGTCAAGCATTTGTATCTTTATCATGGTGAAATACAGTTCCAGATTCAGGGACAAATCTTTTCAACCTGGGGAGCCCTGATGCAGCGCATCTTTACCTTGTCAAACACATCTACGCTTTTGTGTTAGACAAGGATTCATTTTCTATTTTTTATGGGTTTTTCCTTTTCATTGTTTTCCATCTCTCTTAAAAGTTATATTTCTATTTACATTAGGTTTGATGTTAGCATAATCGTTTAGTCCTTTATTAAAAATAGGTCTCTAGGTGTTTGTAAATAGACCATCCATCTTTGAATTGAATTTATGAAAGACTATTTTCTCTAAATCTGAGCTTTTGCAAGAAGAGTATTCTTCAAAACTCAACCCTAGTTTTGATCTATCGGTGATAAATCAAAACATATCCCCCTTCTTCTTGAGCTTCCCGGGAATCTTTTAGAACAACCTATCGTTACTAGTTTCCGCTCCATCATCCCCCTTTCAGCCATTTCTTCTCCTTGCTTCAAAAGTACCTTAAAACGACCAAAATGCAGTTGCAAATGCAATATATACATCATATGACTCTAATATGCAAGATTACAGAAATATAGTCTAAAATGCATAAATGATGATGAAATAGATGCAAAGATAGATAATAGAAAAATTAAGTGAAAATAATGCAAAATCTACACATATCACCTTGACCCACTATCGGCTTCAACTGAGAAACATGAAAGACATGATGGATTTTAGACTCCGATGGAAGACGCGATTTGTATGCAACTTTCCCAATCTTCTCCAAGACCTCATACAAACCATAATACTTAGCTTCCAACTTTTGAGAGAGGCGTCGGCTCACTGACTGTTGCATGTATGGTCTTAGCTTCAAATACACTATTGTACCCTCTTTAAATTCTAAGTCGTCTATGCGATGTTTATCAGCATTGTTCTTCATAATACTCTGAGCTCTTAAGAGATGTTGCTTAACTTCAGCCAACATAATATCTCTATCTTTTAATATTGTTTCCAACTCAAAGTTATTAGTTGAACCTACTTCATATGATAACAAAACAGGTGGGTTGCAGTCATAAACTATTTTGAAAGGAGTACATTGAATGACCGTTTAAAATTAAGTATTATACCACAGTTCAACCCAAGAAAATTACTTTGCCAAGGATATTGCGATGCAAAACTATGTTGGCAAAATCGTCTGAAAAAAGAATATAGTGTTATGGGTTGGAATTGAAGTGAGATGGTGTTATAAATAGAATAAAAAGTGCAAAAAGTGATATTGATGGTAATTACTTTTCTTTGTTCTTCTAAAATCTTGTGTTCATGGTGAAAACTCTTCTTTTTCGTTCCTGACCGAATCATTTGACCAAGACTCTATTGCCTCTTTATCGCCTCATAATACATCCTCTATCGATTCGTTGAATTTAGTCCAATCCCATCTTACAAAATCAGCTATTGATCGGTTCGTTTATGTGAAAATATCTCTTGTTGATATATACTTGAAAATGGGTTTGGTAACAACCGCACGAGTGTTGTTTGATGCAATGTCTGAGAGAGATACCATTGCTTGGAACGCGTTGATCTGTGAGTATTCATGGACTGGTTATGAATGTGACGCGTGGAAGCTCTTTATCATAATGCTTCAACAAGGGTTTCTCCCTTCTGCAACCACGCTTGTGAATTTGTTGCCTTTTGTGGACAATGTGGATTCGTTTTTTGCAGAGATAGTAAATAGTTTTTCGAGCCTTTCGTAATAGTGCATTGGCCATCGGATGAGGGTGATCACGGGATGAGAAAGGACATGGAGGGCCTATGAATAGTGCCAATTGGGATGTTACATCTATATAGTTTATTTTAATCATTTAATTGATCATTGAAAAAATTCACCTATTATAGTGTGATATTTTATCTTGAATTTTTATATTATTATTTAACATTTTAAATATTAATATATTCATTTATGAAGATACCAAATAAATATATTTTAAAGATACATTCTATAAAGTAGAGTGCAAATTTTCACATATTTTGTTCACTAGTATTCTTTTGTTACTTTTCAGGAAAATATCAAATAAATACTTTTTTTTACCGAATAACAACTTTTCAATGTACTGTAAAAACCTCCATAAACTAATACCTCGATAAATCAATAAAAAAAAAATTTCAAAATTGGTTTATCAACCAAATAATACATCAATAAATTAATATCTCTATATATTAATAAAATATTAGAATCCCAGCATTATTAATTTATAGAGGTTTGACTAGCATATTCTTCATTGACATTAACTTTAAAAAGAATTTAACTATTGGACTATGATGACGCTCGCATGCAATGTGTAAAAAAAAAAAAAAAACAGGACTTTCCAATATTTCCACTTGTTACATAAGGAGTCCAACTCAAGAATAAGATAATCTATAGAATTTTGTGGAAGAACATACACACTTCAAATAATTAGTGGTTCAAGAAACTTACACATTCATTGACCGCTGAAAAAAAAAAAAAGGAAACTTTGAATTAATCGAAAGTCTTGAAAGAAGATAACGTGCAAAGTTTAAACCAATAAACTTATTAGATTCATGACGGTGTGAATTTTCTTCATCATGATTATGTTTGCCATTATTAGCCACCCGAAATTGGAGGTTACATGATCTTATTATATAGTCTGCGTATGTCTTAATAAGACAGTCTTATCATTATCTAGATTCTAGACTGTTGTGAGTTCTCCAATCATGTAAACGAAAAAATTAACAAACGTCAATAGCAATGATGGGATGATTCATAGAGCAAACCGCACTGAGAACATATATAATTTTAGTCGACATAACATAACAACAATTTGATTTCTTTTAAATCAAATTTGGCAATGATTATTAAAATAGAGTCGGTTCTTGCTGTGTCGCACTAAACATGGACCTTAGTATTTTTCCACATCTTTGTACTTCCCGCGTTAGGTAAACCTCATTTTTGACCCATTCTTCAACTATTTGTAGTTTATTTTTTTTTGTTTTTTTCATCATCTGGAGTTATATTATAAAAGAATAAGATTGTTTACAAGCTAAATAAGTCGGGTGCAACAGAAACAACACACCGGAAGCAATCGCCCATAAATGGGAAACACAAACCCAAAAAAGAGAAATTTACAACCGAACGACAATCGAAAGACAAAACGAAAAGATCAAATGAAAATTTTACATCAAGTTCCCGAAAACCAAATCCATCCATGAAAGGATGAAAGGATGAAAGTGAACAATCTCCAAAAGAAACAAAATACAGCCAGAAGTCTTGCTCGGAGCTATCCATCTGTAGTTTACTTAATTCATTGCTTTCTTTCTATCTCCTTTCTCCATTCTTTTTGGATTAATTTAGTAATCAGGTTATACTAACTTTTTGTTGTCATCTTTAATATAATGACCAGACGATAAACTTTGGTCACTCAGATTAATACCAATTCTATTATATCGTATCATATTAAGCTCTAATAGTAATTAAGCTTCCGTAGTACTTTCTAGCTGTAACGTTAAATCATTTAGTATTAACCTCAATATTAGTAAATCTCTGTCATAATTCTGTCAAATTATTGCATATATAGTACTAACTTATAAGACTTAGACATATACCATAGTAGTTTGTATTGTTTAATTTTATATTACTTGAAATTAACAAAAGCGTAAAATGCATGTTGACAGAAGAATACTAAACCATGACTAAAAGTTCTTAGTCAACATATTTTTTTCTGTTTTTTTTTTGACAAAGTACATATTTTCTTTTTGTTATTCTGTCGTTTATTTTGTATGATAAATATATTCCATTAAAATTAACCACAATCATTCATTGGTTGGATAATTTTACGCCAATAAATTATCCAATTCAGGTTAAAGCAGGTTCAATCTCCGATTCAAGCTGAGGCTTTAGGTTTTCTTCACGTCCTGCAAATAATATGGATTCAAGGTTGGAGGAACGTATGGTTTGAAGGAGATAACATTGAGCTTACTAATTTGATTAACTGTGGCGGAAACAATGTGGAGTTGGGTAACATGTTGTGTGATATTAGGTGGTGGATACAAAAACTACCATGTTGCTCTCTTGATCATATTAATCGAGAAAAGAAAGCAGCGGATAAGTTGGCGAAAAACTCTCTTGAATCTTTATCAATGTATTCTACTTTTAATTTGCCACCAAGATGACTTGTAAACTTATTGTATTCACCGTTTACGGCTTAATAATATGATAGAAATTAAAAAAAATATACGCCAATAAATAATATGTGCTCATAAATCATCTAACACATCAATCATTATTTGTTATATATTTTTTATCAAGTTCAAGAATCTCCAAATAAACATGAGCGTGGGCAGTTTTCTTACCACTAGCACTAGATTTGAAAAAGATTAAAAGCAGATGAGTAAAGAAAAGTTAAATATTCCTAAGATATCTTCTAGATTAACACAAGCCTCATGGACACAAAACAAAGAAAAAAGAGTGAAAATCCATTGTATAATCTCATTAGATGCCCTAACATAGTAAACCTAAACCTCATCAACACAAGAAAAAACAAAATGGGTATTGTAGATCGATGTATATTACTATCTAGAAACAAAAGTCAATAGTTATTTACATTAAGAGAGCGTATCTCATGCCATCACAAACCATGAGATGGTTAACCTCCGAGACCCTACCGTAATCTCCCGACACCCACACATCATCTGTCCTACTTCCACGTGGAACTGCGAAGCAGGACATGATCGATAACGGAAACTTCCTCATCAGGCCGTTACTCCCGTTTCCTCCTCTACCTTCTCCATTAACGGTCGTCGAAGGCAACGAGCTTTCGTCGGCCACTCGTGGGCTTTTTCGAAGGTTTTGGAGGTTTCTCCTTAATACAGACAACATCTTCAGCATCTCCTGCCTCTCTTTTTGGTAATTTTAGTTTTGGTAATGAGTTTTTGACGAAGGAGAAGAGAGGTTACTTGAGGGGGTATATATTGTGTAAAAAGTGCAAGTGGCCAATTGGGTATATATATTCCTTTTTGTTAATTTGTTATCGCCTAGTAGTCGTAGTGCTTGTGTTTATCATAGATGTATTTTTAAAAAAATTCGAAAAAAAAATGTTTTAGGAAAGAAAAGGGGAAATAGTGGAGACAGAAACTTGAGGCTTGGCTTTAGGAACTTATCCCATGATCGAGAGAGATGGTGGGTCTATTTTAATTTGAGTATATCTTAAAGGATAATTGACGAGAAACAAAACTAAACTGAGTGGGATTTATTTTAGTTTTTGAAAGGTGACAAACACAGTTGACAAAAAAAGAAAAGAAAGTTGATACACACATAACTAAAGAGTGCTGGTCCGGCACTCAAGTTGTGCATGATTTATGGGTTTTTTACAAAATTTGGTATTTTATTTAAATTTTGTTTGTTTTTTAACACTTTCCCAAAATGTTATTAATAAGTAGCACTTTTTGTATTGTACATGACAATTTAGCTCATGTAGTGTACACTTGTAGACGGTACAAGAGAAGACAAATGGGGTATTTTCGTCATTTGCCGGCTAAAAAACAAAAAAAAAACAGTAAAAAAACCTAAAGTGCTAAAAAAACTAATGACACTTAAATAAAGTGTCTGTTTTTGCAAATATGTCATGATTTATCTGTAGGTCTAGATTAAGATTTGAATCCCACGAAGTAGCACCGACTATAGGCATTGAAGTTATTTTTATTCAATTACTAGGTGTGGGACGTATTAATCATTTTTCTATTTGTTTTTTTTTTTGTTTTGGCTGTTTTTAAAAATGTTTTTATAATTATGAATTTATGATCATCTGTTTTTTTAGTGGATGGTATTCATTTTTCCTATTTTGTTTGCTTTGATCGTAAATATTATGAAATTAGTTGGTTTTTAAAAGGGAAGATTTTAAAATTTTAAAGTTTTCCTTGCATACTTTGGTAGGATGGCAACAATATGAATTTAAGATTTTGCAAAGTTCAGGTTGGGAAATACAATTACCAAAACTTTGGTTTGGTTTTCATATACATGTGATATGTTATACCTTGTTTCGTTTTGAAGATTATAAAGATGTTTCTAGTTACGGTGAATCTATAATGTGCAGAGAAATAGAAAGTTACAATAAGAATTAATGTATGTGTGTGTATAATCTAATTACTCGGAGCTATCAATATTGAGGATGGTGGATTTCTATTAAGGGTAAAAGCGAGGGATCTACCAGGAAGCACACTGTTGGTGTTGTTAAGGGCCAACATTTGATCATGAGAACAAAACCTGAATAGCTCTGTGGGTATTTTGCAGAATGATTGTTCAATTCCAAATATAGAAGTGCCCGCGGTGAAGCGAATGGACATGTGGAATTATCTAGATTTGGCTTGTTTCCTTCTTTAAACAAAGAGCGTGCGTTGCTGCTTTCATTGATGAATTCATTGTTTTCTTCTTGTAAATTAAAATAATAGGCAAGTGTGGGTTGTTTGTGACTGGAGTTGATAATTTCTGTATTATTGAGCTAAATCATACTTGTCATTGATTACATCTCTAAACTGAAATTGTGTTTGGTTAAGAGAAATTATGCATGAAACTATACGTTGTGATGCTTGTCGTTGGTTTTAAATAGGAGCAACTCTAAGCAAAAGGTTTAATCGAGCGCTTGGGATGTTATCATCTAGAGTTTTTGCCCTTGGAATGGCGTAGCTTCGACACTAACCGGAGACTAGGAGGAGCTTTTCTGCACCATTAGTATCTTCTGCATTGGTGTTTTTTTCTGCATTACAACAATCTTCAATTCTTTTGTAGCATCATTTTTTTTGGGTTTCTCTCTGCTTATATTATATAGGCGTCTCTTGTTTCAGGGTTCATTGCAACTTTCATGAAGCTATACCCGACGATGAAAACCTATGAATACGGGTTCTGCGTTTTCTTGCCTACATATTGCTATAGTCTGATTTTTGGGTTCAGAACATGGCAGTTCATAGAAATGGCTATCTCCCGGTTTCTGCTTATAGCTCTTGGAGCTGGTGTTAATGTAGGTATCAATATGTTTAGGTATCATATATGGGCTGGAGATGATCTTCATAACCTGGGAAGAGTTTGTTTAAGTGATTCTTATTACGGTATGTCTATTAGTTTTGATGGGTAAGTGACTTTTCGTTTTCAAATTTGGCAGAAATCACAAAGTTTATGGGGATATCACCAAATGTAGATATAGAAGCCATTCAAGTAAGCTTGTTTAAATTGTAAGACCATCTTTGTTTATCTAGCCTTACTGAAATTTTGCATTTTAGTGAAATTTATTCAAGTTCCATGATTTGTGAAAGTGAAAACATGGTTTAAGTTATCGACGACTGAATTTTCCTTTGTTTTTTTAAATTTAAACTTTGAAGATGCAATAATACTATAATTGTTTCGGGGATATGGAACCTATAAAGATCGAATGAAAATACTTTGCAATATTGTTGATTTAGTAGAGGGAAGCCTCTTCTCAGATAATTCAGAATGGAGGTTGATATGAGATTGATATATCATGCAGTTTGTTTCATTAGTGTAGCGTTTTGTAGTTTTAGTGTTCTTAGGTAAAGTGGACCTTATATTTGAAGCCCATATTTAGTCAGAGTGGGCTACATGTTGAAAAAGTTTGACCAATATTTTGAGATAGATATTTTGGATGTTTTATTTTGTGGTTCTTGCTTTTTAAAAAAAATAAAAAAGTGGTTGCCTATATGGACGTTTCAAAAAACATATAATGTCAAATGAATGAACATCTAACCCATAAAAATATGAGTTGTTTTCTAATTAGCGTATGACATTTTATAAGAGTTAACTGATCCATGTTCGTAAATCGGGTTGTTGGACGATTGGATCATGTTGTATTTAGCTAAGGAGCATTAGATGATTAGCTCTATCGTGCTTTTATGTGAATGTAACTTAACGGTGATAGTTTTGTCAATGACGAATTTTCTTATAATCACGTTAGTAAACAATAATACAAAATTCCGCGCGAAGCGCGGTCACCAACTAGATTTAAAATGGTTGCAGAGATGGCGAAATGAGGAGAGAGCAAATGTAACTTTATATATATATATATATATATATATATATAGTTGATAGAATTAAAATGGATTGAACGATTTTTGAAGATTTTTTCCAGTTAAATTCCTAGAAATGGGCAAAATATTTGTTAGATTGGATTGGATTGGATTCGATGTGATCCGTTATCCATTTCGATTTGATCCGAAAAATTTGGATAATCGTAACTCTACGAAGCAAAAAAAATATAAAATATAGTATTCGCTAAAAACGAAGCATATCACAAATACTATTAGTCTAAGAGCCAAATATCTCCTCCAGTCTGATATATATATATATATATATATACATAATTACATTTACATATATAGTATAATTAATCATATATATATATATATAATTACATTTACATATATAGTATAATTAATTATTCTATCGATATAATTACAAAGAATTAGTCTTTTTATTTCACACCACTAAGCATTAAGTAAACATTGAGAATCAGATTTATATATATATATATAATGGCGAATAAATCTGGTGGTTCCTTCAAAAAAAAAAATGTGGCTTTGAAAAAGGTCATTCAAACAGAAGAAGTCCCTCACACGGGAACAATCAAAAAGCTTGGTTAAATGACACTAAGACACAATTTTACAAACATAGAAGTAGAACTAAATATTACGAACGTACTATTACAATGTTACTAATTGAAATTTATGTTTATATTGTTATTTCTTTGTACTGATATATTTTGGGTGAATTTAACAAATAGTCTTGGTTGACCAGTTAATTAACAATCTAGCTATGGATAAATTAAAATTAGGTAACTAGAAAAGAGAAAAAAAAAATTAAACCAAAAATATCTTTAACATTTTAAATAATTACGCAAAATGCCATTGATCTGAAAACTTTTTTTCCGACGATATAATATGGCGACACTGTTCATCAACCACCAACCAACACTGTTCACCCAAAGTTGACGACACTATTCACCACCGGAAAACGTAAAACCGTTCGTGATGTTAGCGGATAACTATTTGATTAACATGCTAAGTAATATGATATCGCGATAAGTTTATGGTTATCTGATACTATAGAATGTTAACATGCTAACACTTATATACGATACATATAACGTGATAAAAATAATATCTTATACTTGTAATATATATCTGATAACTAATACAAATAACTATAAAATGTTAACGTGTTAACAGTAATATCCTATACATGGGACATGCTAACAATAATATCTTATACTTGTAACGTGCTAATAATATTATCTGATACTTGTAACGTGATAACATAACAAATATCCAAATAATATTTGTATTAATGTCAAAAAATAATAAAATATACCGATAATATTTTTGTTAACGTATAATTTATACAAAATATTAACCAATAATAATGGTGAGGTTAACATGCTAACAATGATGGTAAAATATTTACCTGCTAAAAATGCTAAAATAGCTGGAGAAAGCAATAGTAGCTAACAGAACGACAAGTGATGTCCCGACACCAATGATTACAACATTCTGCCACTCTAAACCCATAAAACTCATCATTCAAATCAAGCTAAGCTAACTTTTGAATTCTTAGTAATCGTAAACTATCATCTTGAATCTGAAACTAGCCAATTACGAGAAGATCCAACATTAAACCCAACAAAACATAATAAAATTGTGAGAAATTTTGTCATCTGCAACTCTAAATCGCATAAGCCGAACAACACTACCTATAAAACCTTGAGGCTGTATTATTGAATCGAGATAAGAGTAATAACCTTATGACCAGCGTGATGAGAAGAAGAAGACGAGGGTTTTGGTGTAGCATCATCATCTTTGCCGTAATGAGAAGAAAAATGATATTTAGTTTGGGTTCTCCGTCGAGCAAACTTTAAGATGATTAATCGGATTGTGGATAAAATCATGTATCAGCAGCACCATCACCCCAATCACACTGAAAATCCCACCGTGAGAATAGCTTGAATTTCATTAGCGAAGGAAGCTTACATGACGACTCAGCACTCGTAAGCCATAATCTTCAGTGGGTCCAAGTGAAGAAGAGACGAGGAAGAAGCGCATGAACATGGAATGAGTATCGGCGTTGGTGAATCGGCTGAGGAAAGAGGCGGGGTGTGTATTGGAGGATGCGGTGAAGAGCGCTTGGGAAAAGAAGTAGTCGATTAGAAGAAAGGCGGCAGAGCTTGATGAGATGGAGGTTGGGTATGAGTGGCAGGCAATGGATATGGATAATCAGAGAGTGATATGGCTGATATATCATAGGAAGAAGAAGACATTAGACAGAGATGATAAATCTGATTCGCCGGAGAGAATAAGAGGCCGATGAGGAAAAATGAGAAGATAAGGGTGATGGGTTTGTTGAAATTGAATTGATAAATTAAGGGTTAAATTGACAATTTGTATGTGAACAGTAGCTAAACCTAAACCCTAATTTTCTCATTATTGAATTCCATCCATTGCTATTACTCTATTTTTTATACCATTTTTGTTTTTAGACCTAATTCCTCTGTCTTGAGACAGTTTTTCTTTTTTCTTGTTTCAGTTTGACCTTCTCTCTTATTTTTCCTTTTTTCTGTTTGTTAAACTTATTCTATTATTTATAGGACCACACAATTAACGTTTAGGTTAACTGTTAAATTTAAGACCTAATGGCGTCGGCCGTCAGAGAAGCTTCTGTCGGAGTTGGAGGAAGACATACTCGTTAGGGTTTCAGAACCGTTTATAAACGATGGAACGCTCTTTTCAACGTCAAGAGATTTGTCAACAACCACTTGGCTCGTGCCCGTCCTGAGTTCATCTTAAGGACCAAATCCAAACTTTATTCGGTAAGTGTCAATCTCGACGACGATCCAAAGATAAAGGTGTGTGAGGCAACCCTAGATACTCCCGGTTAAGAATTTCATGATATACGTACCAAGTTCCATCGCTGTGTTGGCTTATTGCTTTGTGCTGGGAACAATGGAGCCACTATTTGGAAACCGTGGTTGTTGTACCGGTTAGGGCAATTTAGTGGTAAATGGGTAAAGTCGATAAGAGACTCGGAGACTTTTGTTCGTTTATAAAGTCGTAGCTCGCCAATTACAAATGTGAGATAGGTCTGTTGTTACAAAGAAGAGATAGGTCAGTTAGACAACGAACTACGAAGTGTTCGAGTTCGGTAATCTAAATGAATTGTGGTTTGATAGGTGGTCTAAAGATCGGTGGTGATTACTGTTTCAGAGCTGTTATTTCGGATTACGGATCCCGTTTTTTATGGGAGTACACCACTATTTATAGGATGATTAAGATGGTGGATTACAAGTATTTTAAAGCGCACATACGGAGTGGACGTGTCACACGGTCGGAGTAGACAGTTCGCTCGTATGGATCGGACATATCGCACGGTCGGAATGGACAGTTTGCTTTAAGGACGCAGTTGTGAGATGGGCCTCATCGTTCGATGGGCTTGGTCACGAGATGGGGTGATCCTCTAATGGGCTGATCCGGATTTGGGGAAGGCCTTAAGAGGCTCCTACAGTGGTTGAGACAAACTAGACAGATTAAGGTTCTACAATTCAGGTTACATGGCATAGGATACGATAGTAGTAGCCCCGAAAAGAATTACAAGATCGTTACTCGGAAACGTTTAAATCACACTGATTACTACAGGAGAGTTGCCATCTACGAATTTGTAACCAATGCGTGGAAGTATATCGATGCTTCTTACGCAAAAAAAGTCCATCCTCGAAAGACTCCAAGCTGTGTCATTGAATGGAAATTTGTATTGATTTGCTTGTAATATCAACACTCGTGAGTATTTCATCCAAAGCTTCGATTGTTCCGAGGAGATATTCAAGCCTTTGTGCATTCTACCGTGTAAAGACTACTTAAAATATCATGCCCTCACAGTTTTCAAGGGAGATCGGTTTTCGATATTAGAATACTGCTGTAGAACAAGGGGGATTGAGATTTGGGTGAAAAAGACTAAAATTAATAATGGGGATGATGGAGAGGCTGTGGTTTGGATTCAGTTCATGACTGTTTCAACACCTAATTGTCCCATGTTATTTTATGGCCCTTATCCAAGTAACATCGTCGATAACAATATATATGGAAAGATATTGGTCGTGTGTGGTAGCGATGAAACTGGACAGGCTTGCATTTTCATTGTGAGAGGAAATCTGTCCAGAAAGATAAAAATAGATTCTGTGGTTGGTCTTTGTGTTCCTAGTTTGATCTTCATTCCTTTGGAGAGTTCAGACCAAGAGAACAACAAGACGTTTGAAAGTTAATTTTTTTAATACGTTTTGGGTTTCTTGTGTTTGGCTATTAACTAGCAATCTAAGGAGAATAATAGTGGTTTTTGTACTTCTCAGGTGAGTGTAGCCGTTGAATAGCCTACTCACCGGATTTTTAAATGGATCTAAAGCATAACACCATTTCGACTGGCCAAATAGGAATGTTGATATTCGTTCAAACTTAAAATATACTTATAAGTGCTGGCCATTGATCTTGTTAGACAAGTGAACATATGTTTCAACTATTTATCGAGGTGGATATTAACTGATGTAGCTTCTTTGGAGTTGCTCCACAATTTGTATTTCTCCGGTAAGATTTTGGACAAGTTCTGTAAATGAAAACATGAAACAAAACAAACCAAGACTTAGGCTTTATCATGTTTTGTTGCCACAAAAAAAAAAAAAAAAAAAGTCTTGTAATAGTACCATTGGTATAATGTCTGCAATCATGAGAGCCAACTCTAAGATCAGTCTCCCATGAGTTATTAAACTCAATTGCCATTTCAATTGCATTATTCTCTTTGGATGATCCAACCATCCAACATCTTTGTTTAGGAACATTCTTCAACTTTCTTTGCATCACTACTCCTACAAACCCAAAAAAAAACACACACACACACACTTTTTGTCAGAATCTTGACAATTGCAAGATTCCTACTTTTTGAATCATAGAGTTAATAACCAAACACAAGATTACATTCGATATGATTGTCTGGGAATCCGAACCTGGAATCGATTTTCTTGATAAAATTGAGATTGCTGCTTCTATGCTTTCTGGATTAACAGGCTGGAAATCAAACACGATTACCTGGAAATCCACAAAACTGATTTAGCCACAGAAGTTTTATACAAACACTTTGTAGTCAACAAAAGATTATGAAATGAAGAAACCTCTCGAGGAGTTTGAGAAGAAGGTTTGATGACGACCATAAAATGCTGTAAATTCCATATTTTAAGTGAGTAAGCCATCGACATCACAAGCTGCGGCGGACCAGCCGCCGCTTTGAGCGGCACGGCCGCCACATAAACGGCGTCTCGGCCACTACTTGTGGCGTCTGCTGATGGTATGAAGAACTGAGACGCCATTTTTTTTCCTCTGTTTACTACTCTGAGTGGACCAAATCCAAAGCTCTGAATCTAATCCACATAAGTATTTTCCTTAATTATCACAATCTATGACGTCATAATCTAGTGGCCTATCTTTGGAAATTAAATTAAAGAGTTGAACTTTTAACCTCTTATATTAAGATAAAAAATTGTGATGGTAAGATGGTTTCATGCTCATCTCTTTATATACGTAATAATAGAATAGAAATAAACCCACTCAGCTTGACTGACTAACTATTCTTTCTACGAAGTCTTCATGCATAGAGTAAAAGTCTTTTCTAGTCTCTCCATCTGAAATCTCCACCACATTTATTCTTTTCCAATTTGTCTGTCTTTTTTTTTTTGTTCCAAGGTCGTCCTTACATAATAACGAGACACAGATAGATATTGCTAGTTGAAAATATGGCTCTTCAAGTACAGAGAAAGAAAGAACATAGTGAAGGAGAAACACAAGAATCTAAACAAGACACAAGAACAAAAAAATTCAGTTGTGATAATCCGATCCATCCACATACAAAACAAACTTCTTTCTCTGCAGTCCGTTTGTTGTAGTTTCTTGTTTTCCTTCTTGGGGATTCTTGAGTTTAAGAAGACTATACGAACAAAGAATGATCAATACGTTAATTTCATTTGATCAGATATCCAGAAAATTGTATTATATCTTTATTGAGTTGTAGTGCTTATGCGTCTGCGTTTGTTTCGGCCAAAAGGGTTCATGAACCACTCTGGTTTGTAGCAAACCAATATGTATCCCATCGTCAATCCAAAGACAATACCAGGTATGAATCCAATTGCAGCTGCTATCCAACTTATAACCTCTTCCTCATCTTCCTCTGGCTCTGGCCTTTCAGATTGTTGCGATGATGTCGCATGGATATCTACGCAAGCTTTTTCAAGTGAAGGGCCATAGAGGCCAGGGTTGTCTTCGAAAGAAGAGCAAGGTTGCGTTTGAAACTGACTTCCCCCTGGCACTAGACCTACAAGCTGGTTATGGGAGAAGTTCATGTACGAAAGGTACGAGAGGTTCCCTAGCTCTTCTGGAATTTCTCCTGAAAGCTTGTTTCGGGAAACATCCAGTGATTCAAGCTCTACATGGTTTGCCATTGATGATGGGATGTGGCCAGTGAAAGCATTGTTTGACAAGTTGAGCACATGAAGCTCTTTCAATACACCAATGGACCTTGGAATCTCTCCTTCAAATTTTTTTCCCCAAAAGTCGATTGCTGTGTAGAGTTTTAGGATTCGTACCAGCTCCATTGCTACGCCTTTATTCATCAAAACCATTGAATCGAAGTAATAGTTACTACCCATGTACTTTCCGTTAGACTCATCCTCATTCTTTCCAAGTAAGAACATTGCAGTCCAATTTAGAAAGCAATCTGATGGCAGAGTTCCATTGAATTGATTACGAGATATGTCGATGATTCGCAACTTAGAAAACCCGGTTTGTTGTACCGGTCCATGGAATGCATTAGAACGAAGGACAAGAACTTGTAGTTCTTGTAGAGAACTCAACCATAAAGGAAACGTGTCATTGATTTTGTTGCTTTCCACATTCAGAACTTCCAAAAAACCGAGACGGATAAAAGATCTTGGAAGCTTTCCCACCAGTTGGTTATGACCGATGTCAATCGAATGTACACTTTCCGATATATTCTCTGGAAGACCTCCACTAAGACGATTCATTCTAAGATTTAGAGCTTGAAGAGTAGAACTGAAATTTCCTAGACAACGAGGGATTGAATCACTGAATTTGTTGTTAGATAAATCGAGAATCCTTAGAGAGCCCAACGCACATATGAAAGATGGTATCTTTCCCGTGAAATTGTTGTTGGCGCCATACAAGTAACTCATTTCTTGTCCCGGTGATGTATCGAAGATGTATGTGTGGTTGGATATATTCATGTACAAAACAGACTGTGTCCTAGCTTCGTTGATCTTTCGAAACCAATGAATGTGTTGTTGGAAAGATTCAGGTACAACAGATTTGCTAGCGACGACCATAACCAGCCAGGCACTTGACCTTTGATTTTGTTGTTGGAAATGTCCAAATATTCCATTCCGTATTGGGTTCTTAGGAACTCTGGGAACTCGGTGACACTGCATCCTGACATGTTAAACTTCCATAACGATGGAGGATCTAAAACTGAACTCTTGATATCGACTGAAACATGGTTCCCTGAGAGATCCAGTGTCTCTAGATCCTTGAAACATGATAAAATTGCATTCAAGTCAAACGTAGTGGTGGTGTTCAAATGGGAGAGGTAAAGATGTTGGAGTGACTTGAGCTGAGAGAAGATGCTAAAGTTAACTGAGCCTTGGGTGTTGAAATGGGAAAGGTCGAGTCTGCCAAGGTTTACTAATATGGAAATGGATATGGGGATTGGCCCTTTGAAGTTATTATAGCCAAGGTCTAATCTTTCTAGCTTAGATGATGGAGTTATATTCCCAAACTCAAGAGTGCCATTGAATTGGTTATATGCCAAATTAATATAAGTCAAATAAGTAATGGTGAAGAGAGAAGAATGGAGAGTTCCAGTGAAAGCATTGTCCCTTAAGGAAAAGGACACCAAGTTGGAGAGTGAGCTCATGTTTGGAGGAAGCGTGCCGGTCAATTGATTGCTGGAGAGTAATAATTCGGACAGATTTGTTAGATTTAGTAGTGTAAGGGAAAGTTACCACTAAACTTGTTGTATTCAACAGATAAGCTGGCCAACTGGTTCCCACTGCCAAAACTAGATGGAATTTCACCAGCCAAATTGTTATGTGAGAGGATAAGAAAGGTGAGGTGCGAAAGATTTTCAAGTGAAGATGAGATTTTACCAACCAAATTGTTATGTGAGAGGTCGAGAAAGGTGAGATGCGAAAGACTTTCAAGTGAAGATGGGATTTCACCAACAAAATTGTTTTGTAAGAGGGCCAGATAGGTGAGATGCGAAAGATTTCCAAGTGAAGATGGGATTTGACCAACGAAATTATTTCGAGAAAAGTCGAGAGTGGTGAGATTAGAAAGGTTTCCAAGTGAAGATGGGATTTTACCACTGAAACTGTTTTGTGAGAGGCGGAGAGAGGTGAGATGCGAAAGATTTCCAAGTGAAGATGAGATTTCACCACCAACGAAAAAGTTAAGTGAGAGGTCGAGAGAGGTGAGATGCAAAAGATTTCCAAGTGAAGACGGGATTTGACCACTAAAATTATTTCGAGAAAGGTCGAGAGTGGTGAGATTAGAAAGGTTTTCAATTGAAGATGGGATTTGACCATTAAAATCATTCATAGAAAGGTCGAGAGTGGTTAGAAAACGAAGGTGTTGAAGCCCAAAAAGACTACTTTTGGAACTGAGCTGGCCACGGAGGCAGCTGAAGCTAAGGTCTAGCTTGATAATATTCCCGAAGTTGGCATCACATATGATACCATCCCAAGAACAACAGTCGCTGTTATTCGCCCATGACTCTGTCTTCGGAGGAGGAAAGTTACGACAAGACTCTTTCGGGGTCTCGAACTCGTTCTTGAACTCGAGAATTGCATCCCTTTGATCAGAATGACACAAGTGTTTAGGAGCAGCAAGCACGTCTCGAAAATTTGAAAAGAAAAAGAAGAGAAAAGAAAGAGTAATCAGAATGAGACTGATTGAGTTACAAGAGCCTTTCATCTTCTTCAAGTATTTTTTTACTTTCTTGAATATGCCAATAATGAAAAACCAAGAAATTGTGATGGTTAAGATGGTTTCATGCTCATCTCTGTATATACATAATAAAGATAGAACACTCAGTTTGACTCATTAACTAGTCTTTCTATGAAGTGTTCTTCACGTTGGACGCGTAGAGGAAAAGTCTTTTCCAATCTCTCCATCTGACACCTCTACCACATTTATTCGTCGTAACATTAAACGAGTCACGTAAAGATATTGTCAATTGACTTTTGTCCGTATTCGTCGAATTCAGTGGCTCTGCTGCTTCCTTTGTTAACGAGTCCACATGATTGGAATGAAGAGTGATCCAAATTCAGCTAGACAAATATTTTAAGTTTTAAAATTCACTGAAAGTCTAAATGTGCGTCTGGAAGTTGAACATTGAGTTCGAAGGTGTAGTAATTAATTAATTTTTTTTTCTTCTTTTTGGATCATTATGAAAAATCTCTCTTACGAAGAGGATGATAACTTTCAAAGTCCAAAATACACATATCTTACTATTTTTGTATTATGGGTCAGTAGCATGTGTGTCAGATGCAGCCCATAGTATGGATTTGGGTTAAATCGAACCTTACGTGTTAGTCAAACTAGAAGTTGTTTAGATATAATTTTTAAGTTTTCTTTATTTAAGGATAATTTTAAATACTTGTAGATTAGGATGAAGAGATACGATTTAGCTCATTCGTGTAGTATAAATAAGATGTTCTATAGCTTTGTAAAGGACAATTCTGATTTTGAATAAAATATAAGGAACCAGCTTTTATAGCTAAACGAGCTTTAATAACACGGGAAAAGTACTTTTCCAACCTCTATTGATTTAAACATTGATCTTCTTTCGTTTATTTCAGACCAGATTACACACAAATCATTTGGTATCTTGTGTGTCTTCGTTAGCTCGCTTCTATCTCTCCATCAGTTGGTATCAGAGCCAAACAATTCTGTCAATTGATTCCCCAATTGATTCAAATCCAATTTTCAATGTTTGTGAAGATGCAGATCCAACCTTCAATAGTTACGATATGGACGAACAATTCCAAGATATTATTGGATTTAAACGAATCTTGGGAATAAACACTATTTCCTCCTCATCGTTTAAATTATCATGTCATTAGGGACCTGGTACAATCTGGTTCTCTACGAATTCTCATGTCACTTCTGCTGATCAGCTCGTGGATGCTCTCACAAAACCGTTATCTCGTGCCAAGTTTTCATCTATGTGCGTCAAGATTGGACTCTCCTCCCTCGATCCATCTTGAGGGGGCGTATTGAAGTAGTTAGTTTTGACTGAGTTATGATTCTTCTAGAGGATTGACCACCTCTTCGTATTCATCTCCTTCCTCTTAGTATTCATCTCTTATTGACTATCTCTTTGTATTCATCAATTGTATTTGTATATATACATTTGTTCCACATGAATGTAATATCATCACAATTACAATAATAAGAATCTCAGACAATTCTCACAGTTAGAAGACAACTTGTTCCTTAAATCAGAATGTAAAATTTTGAACGAGTCGTTGACGTTGGAGGACTTTGAATTTGAAGAAGATCCTGAAGAATCTGAAGAGGAACCTAAAAAATCTAAAGAGTTATTCGTTAGTGGACCAGCGCCAGCTTTCCAAATCACCCCTCGCATGATGGATTCTCCGATAAAACTAGTACCGCCGTGAAGAATCTACTTCCTTTACGTCGGGGAAGGATCTAGAAACACAATTCCGCCTCTACTCTTGATTAACATCATCCCTGATGTAATCATCTGAGTACGAAGTTTCATCATAGAAGAACAGTCCCGGCTTCCGCAATGTCGGGTCTAGAGCCATCCGAGAAAGTTGGAACCTTCCATTGTTCCGGAAAAGAGTAAGCAAATCCTCATGCGTCAACCAACTTTGCGTCGAAACATTTAGTTATGATCTGCAGAAGTTCGTCGGCCAATCCTTGCAAGCTTTATTGAAGATTCACCGAATTAGCCATTGGAAAGAGTGAATTAAGGTTCCCGAGATTTGAGTTTTCTTGGAAACTGAGGTTTTTTTGGGGGGCAAAGGATACGAGTTTTTCTTTCTTTTGTAATCCGACAAGAGAAGTCTCAAGTTATATAACAGCTCTTCTCCAAGTTACTTCATCCAAAGTAATATTTATGGAAAGAGTTTCGTCATGTGTTGTAGCAATGAAGCTAGACAGGCTTGCATCTTTATTGTGAGAGGAGATATGTCCAGAAAGATTAAAACAGATTATGTGGTTGGTCAGTTTTGTCACTCTTTTTGTGTTCCTAGTTTGATCTCCATTCCTTTGGAGAGTTCAGATCAAGAGAACAAGAAGAAGTTAAAAGGTTAATTTTTTTTAATAAGTTTTGGGTTTCTTGTGTTTGGTTATTAACTAGCATTCTAAGGAGAGTAATGTTGGTTTGTGTACTTGTCATTTCTGATATTCGTTCAAATAATTTATAAATACTATACTACTAGGTTAAACTTAAAAAATACTTACAAGTGCTGGCCAATTAAGTGAACATATGTTTCATCTATTATTGAGGTGGATATTAACTGATGTAGCTTCTTTGGAGTTGCTCCACAATTTGTATTTCTCCAGTAAGATGTTGGACAAGTTCTGTAAATGAAACAAAACAAACCAAGACGTAGGCTTTATTATGTTTTGTTGCCACAACAAATATATTAAAAAAAAACAAAAGTCTTGTAATAGTACTATTGGTATAATGTCTGCAATCATGAGAGCCAACTCTAAGATCAGTCTCCCATGAGTTATTAAACTCAATTGCCATTGCAATTGCATTATTCTCTTTGGATGATCCAACCATCCAACATCTTTGTTTAAGAACATTCTTCAACTTTCTTTGCATCACTACTACAAACCCAAAAAAAAAAAAACACTTTTTGTCAGAATCTTGACTACACTTGCAAGATTCCTACTTTTTGAATCATAGAGTTAAGAACCAAACACAAGATTACATTCGATATGATTGTCTGGGAATCAGAACCTGGAATCGATTTTCTTGATAAAATTGAGATTGCTGCTTCTATGCTTGCTGGATTAACAGGCTGGAAATCAAACACGATTACCTAGAAAAATCCACAAACCTGATTTAGCCACAGAAGTTGTTATACAAACCCTTTGTAGTCAACAAAAGATTATGAAATGAAGAAACCTCTCGAGGAGTTGAAGAAGGTTTGATGAGGACCAGGAAATGCTGTAAATTCCATAGATTAAGTGAGTAAGCCATCGACATAACAAGCTGCGGCGGACCAGCCGCCGCTTTAAGCGGCACGGCCGCCGCATAAACGGCGTCTCCGCCACCAAAAGTGGCGTTTGCTGGTGGTATGTAGAACTTAGACGCCATTTTTTCTTCCTCTGAGTGAACCAAATTCATAGCTATGAATCTAATCCATATACTTACGTGTTTTTCTTAATTATCACAATATATGACGTCATAATTTAGTGGCTTTTTTTTTGGTAATTAATATTGAGAATATTTGAATCAATCCATATAAGTATTTTTCTTAATTATCACAATATATATGACGTCATAAGTTAGTGGCTTATCTTTGGAAATTAAATTAAAAGAGAGGAATTTCAACCTTTTATATAAGATGGTAGTGGTACTATCTTAGCTTGGAAATGAAGCAAAATCAACTAAAGAAAGAAAGCAAAATGGAGGAAAATCTCAATTCACAAACACTGATAAATGACAATAATAATGATAAAATGTATAAAATAAAAAATGGGGTTCCAAAATCAAAAGGAAATGTGGAATATGATGTAATACAAATCTCTTTCACAATTGTAACTTAGAGCATACTCAACCTGCAAAACCACAATTCCTCATTTCTCACAAGAACAATGCCACCAAACTGGAAACCACCATGGCGATTGGAGCGAAAGCCAGCGTCTGCGCGGAGTTCTTGTGTGAGGATTTTGGTGAATTAGCATTGACTCCTTCAGAATCAGCAGAAGGCGAATCTGAAGGAGAGCTGACTACAGGAGCAGGAGCTGGAGCAGGCATTGGAGGGACATCAGTACCAAAGATTGCTTCGGGTAAAAGAACGCGGTTCACTTGGTAAACCGCCACAGGATTAGCGGAGGAAACGCTGCTGCTGACTTTAGTCCTGGTCCATAGCGAATCTATCCGAACCGTACCCGAAACATCTGTGAATTTCAAGGTGTATTGGCCACCAGCAAAGGTGCTAACCGGACCAGATTGGCTCAAGTTCTTGAATTCGGAAAGCGAGTAGTAATGAGGAAGAGCGTGGAAGAGAAGAAGCTGCTTAAGCTGATCCTTTGTGAGATTTGACAAAGGTGGATTCTTCTGAGCCTTGAAAGCATCGTCTTTTGGGACAAAGATTGTGACACCTTCCTCTGTGTTGTTTGCTTGGTTTTGGAATGTCTCCATGACTCCTGATGAGAGAAGGTAGTCGAGGAATGTGTGGAACGGACCGGCTACACTTAGGAGCTTAGTGAGATTCACGTGTTGTGGAGCCGGTGCCGGAGCTGGTGTCGGCGGTAGCATTGGAGCCGGAGGGCTTGCGGTTTGGGCGTTTGTTGATGAAGAGAAGACGAGAAACGCCACGGCGATAAAGATTGATAATTGCATCTTTGCCATTGCTTCTCTGACTCTCTCTCTCTCTCTCTGCTAATGTCACTGCGTTTCAAGAAAGCAAATCAGGATTCTATAATTGAACAATGCAAAGATCGAATCTTTATCAAGAACCCATGTAAGTGAATTGAACAAAATCTCAGATCCGGATCTGTGTTCAAGAACACAAATGATCTTCCAAATCGAGTTGAGTTCTTTTAACAGGATCAACACAAGTAATAGTCAAAGATTGTAACTAACAAACTAAAGTACGTAGTGTTAGTTAATTAATCAGATCTTGAACTTTTTTCTTCGACATTATTACTCAAAGATGGAGACTTTGCCGGAAAAAAACAAAAACAAACCGACGCACCAACAAACATAGAGACAGTACTAAAGCTTAAGTTCACGCGACCCAAGACACATATAATGCATAAACATTGAGTAGAAACTAGATCTAGATCAGACAAAAACAGAAACTTAATTAAGACAAGTGTAAAGAAGATTCGTGAAGTAGCTTAATGGCATTGTGTTATTCAACTCTAAGCAAAATGAAAGAGAGGGGAGAGAGAGAGGAGCTGACCTGAGCAAAATAATGGTACAAATGAAGTCTTAATTTTCTTGGAAGATGGAGAGAGCCGAGGAGGAAGAAGAGAGGGTATTTAAAGAAAGTTTTTTTAATATAAAAGGAAGGTAAGACAGGCTGTGTTCTATTTTTCTCTGTAAAATTGTTGCGGCACCATCTGGTTATGCCGTTATCCATAATCTTGTTTGTATTGATGATTTTCATTTAACCCTAAGGCCTAAACACTCATCTCATTGACCTAATTGATTACTGACTAGTGGGTTTTTACTTTTTATGTCTCCCTCAATCATTTATTGTTGCTTTAATTTGCTTTTTTATAGTATATCTCAATAAAAAAAAACTGTGAATACAGAAACTAATTATTTTGATTTTTGACAAAAACTAATTTTATAATGGTTTAATTAATATACCAAAAATTTAAAGGCTTGTTAGGAAATATCAATTGGTTTGCAAACAAAGAAAGATAGAAAAAAAAAATACGAAAATAATTTTGTGTAGCTTAAAAGCTAATGGGTAAAAGTTGGCATCTATACTGCGATTGATAATCATACGTGTTATAATGTGACAAAAATTAAATCATACGTGTTATATTTTATTACATAAAGTTTGATGCAGTTACCTACAACACATGTAATTATGATGAACATCTTCACGAACATCAACTTCACGACGCAATTTTTTCTGAATACATGGATCCACCAACCACATCTACGATATGCGGTTCTACATGCACTACATCCACAATGGACATATAGTTCCCGCAACACACGAGACTGCGATTGACGTCTCTACTTACAACACTATGTAACCTTTTATAAGCTTTACATACATTAATCTACACAAACTACACTCTCTAGAAATATAACCACGTATATAGTGTAAAAATCTTTAAACTCTTGACCTAGTGTAGGCCTTTAAAGTTTTAAACCCTTGATCACTTCTTGTTAAAGTGACAAGAAAATCTAAGCCATACTAGAATTAGTATAGGAATGTGGCAAGCTGAAAGGATTAGGCTTTGGGGGTGTGGGTTGTAACCCTTGGTATGATACATTTCTATTAGGAAAGGAAATTTATTTTAGGTTTTCAACTAGGATCAGATTTCGAGCTTTATATAAAGGGATCTAAAGTAATATTATTTTAGGTATTCGTCTCAATTTTGATTATCTTATTTTGTCTTAAGTTGCACCTAGAAAAGAAACAATAAGTGTAGAGACAATGATTGCTTTGTTGCTACATCATGATATGCGTCAACACACCATTAGTGAGATGTCTCATGGTGATGGATTGTATGTGAATAGTAGCCATGATAAGGGGCATGAACTAAACATGGAAATGCAAGCATATGGTAGAAAGAATAAGCCAGTTTGTTATAGGTGTGGGAAAATATGGCATTGTAAGAAAGATTTCACACAGAAAAGACACAATGGTCCAAGAAACCCTGTTGGTAGAGAATGACGATTCAGAAGGTGGAGATTCAGACATGTTGTGTGTCACATCAGGAAGTAATCATACAAATTTTTGGATTTTGAAAATAGGTTACTCATACCATATGACTCCGGACAAGGATTGGTTTGAGACGTATAAGACTGGAAGTATGGGTTCTTTTTTATTGGCAGATGATAGGGCATGCAACATCATTAATATTGGACAAATGATGTGGACATCGAACCGGATCAAGCCTCGACCCAAATACCCGAAGTGAGAGAAGCTCCAATGACACGTTCAAGGACCAAACAACTCAAGAAAATGTTCAACTTAGCAGTACAAACTCTCATCAGCTCCATGGAACCAGAAGAACTCATTTGGTATGTGCCAATCCATAAAACCTACTGTACCGGCAATATCAAGTTGAGCCAATGGCTAGGATTGCATGAAGATCAACCCGAACGAATCATCATTGAGGGAAACAAGATCCATCGACCAATAAAGCAGCTCATGGACGAGACAAACCACAAATTGGACATGCGGATTATGACATGTACTACAAATCCACACATCCTGAGCCATTTTGAGTCTAGAAGAGTACACCAACCAATCCAACCAAGCAAATGACGTGAGCCTCAAGAATCATCGACCAAGCACCCTTTCTAAGGAGAATAGTCGAGACAAAACCCAAATGGGATGACCGGATTAAAACTTTGTTCTTCTAATTTGTCAAATAGATGTAACATGTTATCTAATCATGCTCAATTTTTTTGAACATCTAATCGTGCTAAGTTTTTATTATAGAAGTAATTGTTCAAATAATTGTTAATTGCATGTGCTCTATTTTATCACTTCAGATTAATACATATTTATTCTTTGTACATAATTTATGTGATGATATTTAGACTACATAATTTAAGGGAATAAGAAGTTGCGATTCGTTAATAGTTTCAGATTTTAAGTATTATTCAAACATAGAGAATCTAACAAAACCCTTTTTTCAGAAATATAATGATATATAGTATGTCTCAAGATCCTCTAAATATTGATGAGTCGTTTAAAGTGGATGATAAAACGCCTTTATGGATCTATGTGAATAAGATTGAGAAGATGACTAGAGGAGGATCGAGGAAGTTTCAATGCAAATTTTTCAATAATTCATATGTTGGATCTCATAGTAGAGTCATGGCTCATTTTATACAAGAGGGAATTAAGGGAATTAAATGATGTTTGGAAGTTACTCCTCAACAAAGAGCTCACATGAAAAAAATAGTTGATGAGTGCAAGGAGAGGATAAAACGTGCAGCTCCTAAAGCAGTTTCATTGCCTTCGTCATCGAGGGACGCATCTAGTTCTTCTCTTGATTATGATATGAGCTATAAAGTTCCTAATGCAAGTGAGTCTGATCCAAAGAAAAGAACGGGAATGGGTCCTTTGGAAAATCATTTAAGAATAAAGCTAGGGAGCAATGTGATGGTGAGATAGCTAGAATGTTCTACACAGGTGGTTTGTCTTTTAACCTTGCAAGAAATCCTCACTACCGCAACTCATATGTGCGTGCATCACAAATTCCAGGATATGTTCCACCTGGGTATAATGCATTGAGAACTATACTACTTCAAAAGGAAAGAAAGAACATTGACATGCACTTGCAGCCTTTGAAGAACACATGGAAACAAAAAGGAGTTGGTATATGTAGTGATGGTTGGTCATATCCACAACAAAGACCGATATTTAACTTGATTGCTGCAAATGAGAGTGGTCCAATGATGTTAAGGGTGATCAATTAATAAGGTGAAACAAAAACTGGTGAGATGATCGCAAAGCTGATCATAGACTGCATAAAGGAGGTTGGGCATGAGAATGTGGTTCATATAGTCACTGGCAATGCTTCGAATTGTGTAAAACCTGATGCACTTATTTCAGTCAAGTTTCCTACTATCTTTTGGACACCATGTGTGGTTCATACCTTGAACCTTGCTTTGAAGAACATATGTTCACCATTACGGAACACAAGAAATAATGAAGATGAGTATGAAGCTTGTTATTGGATAAAGTATATTAGTGAAGATGTGAGTTGGATCAAGAATTTCATTATGAACCATGGAATGAGGCTTGTGATGTTCACCGAGCATTGTGATCTTAAGCTCCTTACGATTGCTTTTACAAGGTTTGTATTCTCATTTGTTAAGTTAAATCTTACTTATATTCTTACATTTGGCTGAAATAAGATCATTAAATTTCATGTTACAGGTTTGTCTCAACGGTTGTGATGTTGAAGAGATTCAAACAAATAAAAACAGGGTTACAACAAATGGTGATCAGTTCTAAATGGGATGACTATAAAGAAGACGGTGTAGAGAGGGCATCTACAGTGAAGAAAAAGATATTAGATGAGATGTTTTGGGACGACCTTGAATATGCTTTGTCTTTCACTTTGCCTATCTATAGCGTAATTAGAGCTGCTGATACTGATAGGCCTTCTCTTCATTTAGCTTATGAATGGTGGGAAAGTATGATTCAAAATGTGAAGAAAGCTATCTTTAAAAAGGAAAGAAAACAACTTGATAAGGATTCAGTCTTTTGGAATGCTGTGCATTCTGTTTTGACATCTCGTTGGAGCAAGAGTAACACTCCTCTTCATTGTATGGCACATTCTCTAAACCCCAAGTAAGTTTATAAATCTACTTTAATTTACATGATTTATCAACTTACAAATTGGTTTGTAACTGAAATAGCTGGTTATCTTGGTTTTTTAGATAGTATAATTTATATATATATATATATATATATATTTTTTTTTTTTGGATACATAGTTCAGAGTGGCTTGGGGAAGAGAGCAATAAAAAAGCTCCACATCAAGATTTGGAAATTACATGAAGTATTTTCCAAATCAAGATGAAAGGAGAGAGGTTAATGTTGAATATTCTAATTTCTCTTTATGCTTGGAAGATTTTGGTAGTGTTAATGTGATTCATGATAGGTCTATCCTAGAACCTTTGGGATGGTGGGCAGTTCATGGATCTTCAGCACCGATGCTTCAAGCCTTACTCGTCTTCTATCTAGAAAGAGTTCTGCTTATAAGGAATGTCCTAATCATATGTGGGATGTTGGAGGTTCAAGAAAACACTCATTTTGCAACGACATATTTCGTTGTAAAATCATCGCAAAACAGGTATACCATCGAATTTGCGACGAAACGTAAATCGTCGTTAACTGATCGTCGTAAACCAAAAATCGTCGTAAAATCGTCGGCAAATTACGAGGGCAAGAAAATTGTCGCGAAATCGTCGGTAAAAATCGTCGTAAATTAACAACGATTTTACGACGATTGTTAATTGTCGGTAATGAATCGTTGTAAAATCATCGTAAAGTAACAACAATTTTACGACGATTGTTAATTGTTTTTAGTTTAATTAAATTGAATTATAAAATTTATTTTATTTTTATAATTTAATTAATTTCGAAATTATAATTTGAAATTTAAAAAAATATTATATAATAAAATTGTATTAAAATATTCTTACAAAAAATATTATATAATAAAATTTAGATAAATAAAATCTATTGTGCCGATGCCGCGTCTGTTCGTCTTCGTCGCTTTTCCCGCAACATGGTCTGCATTTGCGGGTTCCCTATTGCCATGATGTCGCCGCAATCTCACTCAAAAACTGAGCGTAGTGGGGACGACGATGACTCATCTACATAAAACAAACATAAAATTACTATCTATGCAATTATATAAAACTCTTATTTTCTGTTTTTCTGATGTTCCTATCTATCAATTTGATTCTGTTTCTATCCACCTATTTGTTACATTCCTATCTATACTAACCTAATATAATTACAAATTAAAATTAAAAATTGAAATTGAAATTTTTACCTTATTTGCGAAGTATAAGCGAGAGAGGAGAGAGGCAAGAGAAAGATTATGATTTGTAGAATGAAGAAATGAAATCTGAGCGTCTGTTTATATAGAATTTGTGGCCGTCGCAAAATCATCGCAAATTTGCGACGATTTTACGAGGAATCGTCGCCAAATCGTTGCAAAGTAAAATTTAATTTTTTTGGTTTTCCCACACGCGGGAACAGTCAAACGTTTTCATTTTCCGAGACGCGGTAAATTAAATTCATAGTTTGCGACGATTCCTCGTAAAATTGTTGCAAATTTGTGACGATTTAGCAACGAAAATTTGTAAAAATACGGTTTAGGGTATAGGGCATAGGTACAACGATTGTTACATCGATTGCAACACATCTAAATTCATCTAAATGTTTATCGTAAACTCTAAATCTTCAAATCATCTATATGTTCATTAAGATTGAAGAAAGACTAAAACATAGAGTAAACGTACATGGTAGCTTTGCTAAGATGAAGTAAGACAATGAGTTTGCGAATAGAACAATGATTGATCGAGTTTCTATTTCCGATTAATACAATTAACTCAATATGGATTTCAATGAGAGTTGCAAATTAAAATACAACGAGATATATTGGGTTTAGGGTTTAGATGGATTTCAAAGAAATCGTTGTAAAATCGTCGCATATTTGCAACGATTTAGCGACAATTTCTTTGAAATCCATCTAAACCCTAAACCCTAAACCCTATGCTCTATCCAAATTGGCAATGATTTTGAAAAAATACGGTTTAGGGTATATCATCGAACTGAAATCCAAACCTTAACATCTTAACAATGAAATGTTAAAATTTAGGGTATAGAGCATAGGGTTAGTGTAGATGGATCAAAGAAATCGTAGTAAAACCGTGGCAAATTTGCAACGATTGAGCAACGATAATGAAAAAATACGGTTTATGGTATATTGTCGAACTGAAATGGAATAACGTAAAGTAACGTCTGAAATCCAAACCATAACATCTTAACAATGAGATATTAAAGTTTAGGGTATAGAGCATAGGGTTTAGGGTGTAAATGAATTTCAAAGAAATCGTTGTAAAATCGTCGCAAATTGGCAATGATTTAGCAACGATTTTGAAAATTGTTGCAAATTTGTGACAATTTTAGTACGATTTTCAAAATCGTTGTTAAATCGTTGCAAATTTTCAAAATCGTTGTAACATCGTCGCAAATTTGCAACGAAAATAAATCGTTGCAAAAAATCGTTGCTAAACCTGTGTTTTCTTGTAGTGGGTGACCAATTTAATTCATTGGATGAGATTAATCTAGGAAGACTTGAGTTTGAAGATCTTTCTCTTGATGAACCAGAGTTGGAAGCAGTTATGTTTGATGGAACTGATGAAAATGAGAATGACAACGACGATATCAATATGACTTTGAGTTTTATTTTTATCTTCAGTTGAGTTACAATATTTTTATTATGTATTGGATTTTTGTTGTTTAAATTTTAAAACATTTTTTAATATGATTTTATATTTGATGTTTCATATATATATATAAACGCTTCCAACACGTACCCGTTTCCTAATTTTTTTTAAAAACCCGTTTCTCCGCTTCTAAACGTTTCCGCTTCCGATTCCATGCAGCTTAGAATTTCAAAGTCACTTCCTGAACTGTCCTCCGGAGCCTTAATTACCTGAAGCCGAGAAGACTTTAGCTGAGGAATTCAGCCAAATGAGCCTGAACCAAGCCTTTATAGACAACTCAGGGTAAGTACATTTCTTTGGCAGGTCGAAGCGTAGAGGAGATCAAGAAAAACCCAAAGGAGCATCAAGATGCCTCCATTACAAGCTATCGGCCCGAGAATGAGCAAAAGAGCCAAGATCAAGACCAAGAGAGCACGGACAAGGACGAACTTTAAGAGAGTGATCAAGCTGATTCATAGGAACTCCAAGAAGACTTCTACAACACATGACCAGCCAAGAACGCATTAGAACCAGAGATGACCTACAAGCTCCATTTCGACCATTTGCGAGTCAAGGTAAATTCTATTCAATATTTATGATCTCTGCATGTGAAACAAGCTTCGAAAACGTCTAAGGAATAGCTAAAAATGACAACATATCAAAGAGCTTTGCTGGAAGAAAGTCTTATTACACGGGGCCATAGTTTCCTATTATTGATTAAGTATTTTTTTCTCTTTTCTCAAAACGATGAAACTTGTTGTGTTTTGATTTTGTTTGCATTTTGTTTCTTTGTGTTTTGCGTTTTTATCTTCTGACCTAATGGTCTGAGCCGATGAACCATTTATAAGGTTCACTTTATTGTTCTTGTTCTTCGCGTGCCGATTCCCCTAAGTCTTGCAGTATCAGAGATTCATCCATAGTCTATGTTGTGCCTTCAATCCACTTCACAAACCATCATTTAATCTAACGAGAGAGAATGACCGCCAACTTGTTTGATTCCATCCGTGTATAGTCCTTGAGATCGCTTAAGGTTTGTGCATCCATCTTAGACCATCTCACGGACCAAAAGGAGAGAGCGACCAGTACTTTGTTTACCATCCGACCATCTATATAAACTCACCACCGAGTCTTATATAACCAAATCAAAACACAAATGCATGATGACTTTAGATGATGTGAAGCATATTCTAGTATAATGGGAAATAATATGATTTCCTTAGGTACGCTTCACAAAAACGGACTCAGCTATAATGCATATGAGAATGAAGACGTTTTAAAGGTAAGCAAAAGAGGTGAGATGTGGATGGAATTGCATATTACAAATGGCAATACCTATCTTTTGGTAGGGAGTATAATTGTATGTGGAGTTGTAGTTGTGATGTCTGCATAGAACAATACAATTCTATGGCATATGCGGTTGGGGGCATATAGTTGAGAACGAGTTTGACAAAACTGCCTAAAATAGGTCTTCTAAGGGGCTGAAAAGTTGTAAGATGAAGTTCTGCAAGTCCTGTGTGCTGGGAAAGCAGTCTAGAGCGTCTTTCAAGACTAGTTAGCACACCACGAATGGTCTTTTATACTATGTGCATTCTAATGTGTGAGGGCCAACATGAGAACAGTCATTGGGGGGATGCAGATACTTTGTCATCTTTACTGATGTTTATTCGAAGAAGGTTTGGATTTACTTCAAGAAGCACAAATCTAAAGTGTTCGAAAAGTTCAAGATTTACAAGGATGAAATTGAAAAGCAGAGAGAGCGAAATATGAATTATTTGAGATCAGATAATGGCACATAGTATACTGATGGAGAGTTCCATAATTGCTATGAAGAGCAGGGTATTCAGAGGCTCTTTACAATGCGGAAAACACCACATCAAAATGGTGTGAGTGAAAGGATGAATTGTTTGATTGCTGAGAAAGCGAGGTATCTAATGTTGAATGCATGGCTTCCTAAGTAGTCTTGGGCTGGTTCAGTAAGCATGGCGGTCTATCTCGTCAATAGATCACTATGGAGTTTTGGAGGGAAAGGTAGTAGAGTGTGGACTGAGATAAATATTGATATATCAAACTTGAAGATATTTGGTTGTCATGCTTATGCATTGGAGTTTGATTTCAACATGTTCATTTTTATAGGCTTTGAAAAAGATGCGAAACGCTTCAAATTGTGGGATCATGTGGCAAAGAGAAGAGTGGTCAGCAGTGGCGGAGGTAGAATTATTATTCATCGGGGTCAATATTCTTAAATATATGATAATATTAATCATTTTTAAATGCTTTTTATTACTAATATTAAATTTAAACATTTTCAGTATTACTATTAGTTTATTTATATATAAAAAATAACTAAAACTAATATCATTATTATAAACACCATATATTATAGTTGATTTTTGATGAAAAAAAAATATATATAGTTATAGAATTACTTAAATTGTTGTAAGAAAATTACAAGTAATCATATATTGTTCATGCATTCCTACGTTTATTTATTTTTTCAGAATATTTATTTATATAAATGTTTACTTTAATGTCCATATTGGTAAATTGTTTATAACCAAATCAAAACAAATGATCAAATGAATGCAAAACAAACGACCAAATGCAAGAAAATATCAGAAGGGGTGCAAGGACAAGAACTGAAACTTGAACACTATGGTCATTCTTACATGTTTCGAACCAATTATCTATTAAGTATTAACAAACTATTATACCATATATATCATTAAACCAAAAAATATATTAACAAACTTAGCATGCAAACAAAAATTTATAAAAGTCAAATGGGTAAATTGATCCCCCTAATCCTTAAGTAGCTCCGCCACTGGTGGTCATTAAGGATGTGGTATTTGACGAGCAACACAACTTGCAACAAGCACCTATAATCATTGAGGCTAAAACATGCTCTATGACAGCACATGAGACGTCTAGTGAGACTAGATCATAAGTAGGAGTTTCTGAGAAGCCTACTGAGGAAGAGAAAATTGATGAGGATAACACTACTTGCAAGAAGAAATCCACCATCAAACCTCCGGTCCATATGATCCATCTCAAGATAAACAATTACGTGGAATTTCTATGTAAATGGTCCATGATATATTATGGTTTTTACCTCTTTTAAGCCATGATATAAGTTCGTTTTATAGTATTTTTACTATTTTGTAGTGTTTTAGAGTCTTTTACAGGTTTTAGCACGTTTGGAGCATAATTAGAGATATTGGAGCATTTTGGAGCAAAGCAGAAGTTCGTGTAGCTGAGTACCCGATTTGAAGCTTTAGTATCGATCAATACTACCCTAGTATCGGTCGATACTCACTGCAGCAAGACACAAGTCGCGACTTTTATGAAGAGTTGAAGAATTGCAAAATTGCTCAGAAAACTTTATTATTTACAATTAAGCTCAGAACGTGTTTTAGGAGTTTAAGTTAGGTTTTTAAGCCACTTTGGCTGGAGAGACTGGATTACGCTTTATTCTATTCTGAGTTTTGTGAGGGAGACAAGTCTGAGACTCTGTTCGTCCGAGAGAAGATTTCGAACCCTCTTGTTACTCTACTTTTTATTTATCTGAATATTATTTCAGTCATGTTTATTGTTTCAATTACCATGTCTGAGTAGTCCTCTTTTAGGTTTAGGGTTCTCATAAAAGGATTTCTCTGAATGTTAGATAGATCGATTTATTAGGGTTCATAATCAATTAAGTTCTTCACCATAGGTTGTTCTTAGTGCTAATTCTAACCTGATCACCTAGAACTTAGATCTTAGGTTAATTGATTAGGCACGAAAGTGCAATTGAATAACCTGACAGAACCTAGGGTGAGCAAAATAATTATCCGCAAAGAAATTTGGTTTAGTTGCTTTGTGAACATATCAAACTTGAGTCTAAAGCTGGTTTAGATCCTTAGGATTAGCAAAAAAATTTGGATTCTAGGACTTAGACTTAGATAATTCTCGCAATGAAAGTTGGTTAATTATAATTTAGTGTTTTGAGTTCAAGAATCGTGCTAAATCTGAATCCTGATAGATTGATTTGTCTGCTTTCTCTGATTTCCTGAGAGATACCCTAAGCCTAGTTTTTCCCATTGAATTTACAACCCACTTGATAATCTTAGTTGTTTTCTGTTTAATCTATTGACTTAGCTTAATTCAAATCTTGCAATATATTGAGTGATATCTTGAGTCTTTGTGGTTCGACCCCTAACTTACTGCAACCACTGCTTTAGTACTTTAGGGTATTATATTTGAGCATATCAAATTCAGGCGCCGTTTCCGGGGACTCTAATTTCACCATTAGATTTTTGCTGAGAATTTCGACTAAGTCTGACGATATCGATCGATACTGCCTAGTATCGGTCGATACCCGCCGTTTTAGTTTACTTTTTTTTCGATTTTTGTTACTTACGTCTCTTGACTCTTGTGTTTCAGGTGTATGTATAATCGTGAAACCAGGAGAAACAAGAGCACACAGTTGACTAATCTGTCCAACAAGGAGCTAGCTGACTTAGAGCGCACGATCAGGAAGTAGAAGGAACAAGTAAAGATGAACAATCAAGTTGGGTTGAATCGTGACGAGGCTGGAGCCTTGAGGGACCATGATGGTAATTTGTGCAATGAGGCTGGACAGCGACTTGATGGAGAGGGAAACATCATAATCCCTCCCGTAGCTGTCGATGAGATTGCCGCGCGAGCTGCGCGCAACAACGAGGTGAATAATGGGAATGCTGGGGTTAATCGTGCTAGGACGCTTGGAGAGTACAACATACCCGATCAGTTCTATGTCAATCGGTCTGCGATTCGTATTCCCACTTTTCATAGGAATGACTTTGAGCTGAAGCCTGCATACTACACACTTGTGGGTTAGCACCCTTTTCATGGTCTTTCTCATGAGCATCCCATGGATAACATCGAGAGGTTCGAGGATTTGGTCACTAGCATCAAATACAATGGAGTGCCCAATGAGTTCCTTTTCTGTAAGCTTTTCCCATACTCTCTTGGTGGGGATGCAGCTTACTGGCTGAAGCAGCTGCCTCCAGGATCGCTAACTACTTGGGTAGAGACGAAGAACGCATTCCTGAACAACTTCTATGATGATGCGAGATCCGAGGAACTAAGGAACAAGATCTCTCAATTTTCTCAGGGAGCGACAAAGGCTTTTAAAGCCGCTTGGGCAAGGTTCAGATCATATCAGAGAGATTGCCCGCATCACGGGTTTACTCATGTTCAGTTGCTGGGTATTTTCTTCAGAGGTATCGATTGGAGGTATCAGATGGCTCTGGATGCTGCGAGCAATGGGAATGCCAATACGAGATATCCTGAAGATGCTTTAAAAGCCTCTGTGCAATAGCACCAAGAATGCAGATTTTGAGCGGAATAGGTTGAATGGGAGCATTGATGGGTCGCAGATTGCTGAGGTGCATGTGAAGCTGGATTCGGTGCATAATTTGTTGATGGGCAAGCAGCAGAAGGCTGTTCACTTTGCTGATGAGGTCGAGAACGTTGATGAGGATGAGGCAGGGGATGTTAATTACATTGGAGGTGCTGGTTTTCAAAATCAGCGATATCAGTACAACAACAACCGAGGCTTCACCAACAATGCTCAGCGAGGAGGATTCAAGTCTGATTTCAAGCCCTCAGGTTTTGGAGCAAATACCTTTGCGCAAAAACCAATGCAGAGCAGTGATTACACGCGTGCCTATGGGAGTTCGTCCTATCAATCTCCACCACCCAAGACTCAGGAAAGCAGGGTCGAGCCTATGTTCGAACAGCTTCTCGAGGGACAACAAAAGATGACAGTGGATTTTAATGGGAAGATGGATGCCATGTACACAGATCTGAATGGCAAGATTGATGCTCTTAGCATTCATCAGAAGAGGCTGGAAACTCAAGTCGCTCAGACCGCAGATGCTGTGAAGACACATGAAGGTTTTCTTCCAGGGAAGACAGTGAATCCAAGGGAACATGTTCATGCTATCACCTTGAGAAGTGGAAAAGAGGTCAATACAGGAGTGAAGAAGACCTCTACTCCAGAGAATTTCGTCATTCTTGCTGAAAATGACGACGATGAGGCTCCTGAAATCGCCCCAGTATCAACCGACACCAGCCAACATCGGTCGATACCCGTCCAAGGATCTGACAAAGACGTTTTGAGACAACAAGCATCGATCAACACCAGCCAGTGTCGATCGACACCAGTGCAGTTACCTTCACGAGACATCTCAAGCCCTCGTGTGTCGATCGATACCAACCCTGTATCGATCGATACTGACCCTGAAGTTGAGAAGCAGCCCAAGATTGTCGAGGAAAGGGTTTACAAACCCAAGATACCTTACCCTCTACCTCCCAGGAAGACCAAGAAGGAAGTAGAAGACTCCAGATGCAAGGCAATGTTAGATAAGCTGATTGTTGAGCTTCCTTTTGTCGAGGCTATCAAGACTTCACCAGCATTCAGGAGATATGTCAAGCGGATGGTATCGAGCAATGTGAACCTTAAAGAAGGATGTGTGATGCTTACTCAGGAGTGCAGTGCGATCTTGGCCAACATAATCCCAAATAAACTTCCAGATCCAAGGAGCTTTGTGTTGGATTGTACGATATTCATCGAAAGGTTCGAGCGTTCTCTATGCGATCTTGGATCTAGTGTGAACCTCATGCCATATTCAGTTGCCAAGAGGATGGGCATGACAGACTTCACATCCACCAGAATATCTTTGATACTTGCTGATCGCTCAGTGCGACTTCCAGAGGGGCTACTCGAAGATGTCCCTATTAAGATCGGGAATTGCTTGATCCCGACTGATTTCATTGTCCTAGAGTATGAGGCTGAGCCCAGAGATCCTCTTATCCTGGGCAGACCATTCCTTGCAACAGCTGGTGCATTGATTGATTGCAGGAATGAGAAAATAGCTTTTAACATCGGTGATTTGGTTATGACTTTTGACATGGAGAAGATAATGAAGAGACCAACCATCGATGGGCAGACTTTCTTCGTTGATACTTTCACGGACATTGCTGAAGAGTACTTCTTGGAGATACATCCTGAGGATCCGTTTGAGAGGGCATTGGTCTGTTCAGCTGAATCTGAGGTTTTCTTGAGTGAAGACGCTGCTGGTTACTCGAAGATGCTCGACACTGCACCATCAGTATCGATCGATACTCATTTAGTATCGGTCGATACCCTACGACCAGACAGGGAGATGACCGAATGTTCCAAGCAAGCTGCTAAGCTTGGAGACTGGAGCAAGGAGAAAGCTCCTAAGGTGGAACTCAAGCCACTTCCAGCCAATCTGAGGTATGGTTTTTTTGGTCCTAATTCCACATACCCTGTGATTATTAATGCTTCTTTGAACAACGCAGATGTTGCCTTACTGTTGAGCAAGCTGCGCATGTATCGCAAAGCTCTTGGATATTCTCTTGATGACATTTCAGGTATCTCCCCAGATCTATGCATGCACAGGATTCACCTTGAGGACGAGTCAAAGGCTTCAATTGAGCATCAGAGGAGGCTGAATCCAAACCTGAAGGAAGTGGTCAGAAAGGAGGTGATGAAGCTGTTGGAAGCATGGATCATTTATGCCATCTCAGACAGTTCTTGGGTCAGCCCAGTTCACGTTGTGCCTAAGAAAGGAGGAATCACTGTGGTGAAGAACGTGAAGGATGAGCTGATTCCTACAAGGACAATCACTGGTCATCGGATGTGTATTGACTACAGGAAGTTGAATGCAGCCACAAGGAAAGATCACTTCCCATTGCCTTTCATTGACCAGATGTTGGAGAGGTTAGCGAGTCACCTATACTACTGTTTCCTCGATGGGTACTCAGGCTTTTTCTAGATTCCTATACATCCAGAGGATCAGGGAAAGACTACCTTTACATGTCCTTATGGCACATTCGCCTACAGCAGAATGCCATTTGGATTATGTAACGCTCCAGCGACATTCCAGAGGTATATGATGTCTATCTTCACATACATGATTAAGGAGTTTATGGAGGTGTTCATGGATGATTTTTCAGTTTATGGATCGTCATTCAAGAACTGTCTAGATAACTTGTGCAAGGTGCTACAGAGATGCGAGGAGAAACATTTGATCCTTAATTGGGAAAAGTGTCATTTAATGGTTCAGGAAGGCATCGTTCTTGGGCACAAGGTTTCTAAGGCTGGGATCGAGGTTGACAAAGCTAAAATTCAAGTTATGACAAGCCTACAACCACCGAAATCTGTGAAGGACATTCGAAGCTTCCTCGGTCATGCTGGGTTCTATCGACGTTTCATCAAGGACTTCTCCAAGCTAGCCCGCCCTCTCACCGCCCTGTTATGCAAGGACGTCAACTTTGATTTCACCCCTGATTGCCTTGCAGCCTTTGAGGAGATTAAGAAAGCCTTGGTGAGTGCTCCTATTGTCCAACCTCCGGATTGGAATTTACCTCTTCAAGCAGGCTTTTGGTGGCTTACGATGTTTAAGGATGCTCATGCCTTCATCTCCCGGTGTGATGTCTGTCAGAGGAGAGGGAAGATCAGTAAGCGACATGAGATGCCACAGCACTTCATCCTTGAGGTGGAAGTTTTTGACTGCTGAGGCATTGATTTTATGGGGCCTTTTCCTTCATCATCTAAGAACAGGTACATTCTGGTTGCTGTGGACTATGTGTCCAAATGGGTGGAAGCGATTGCTAGTCCAACCAACGACTCCTCTGTGGTTCTTAAGCTGTTTAAGTCCATTATTTTCCCTCGATTCGGAGTACCTCGTATTGTTATTAGTGATGGTGGCACTCACTTTATCAACAAGGTCTTCGAAAAGCTATTGAAGAAGCATGGTGTAACTCATCGCGTGGCTACTCCTTATCATCCTCAGACTAGTGGGCAGGTTGAAGTCTCTAACAGGCAGATCAAGGAGATTCTGGAAAAGACAGTGGGTACTACTAGGAAGGATTGGTCCACAAAGCTAGATGATGCACTTTGAGCTTACATGACTGCTTTCAAGACACCGTTTGGGACTACTCCGTTTAACTTGCTGTATGGGAAAGCGTGTCACCTTCCAGTGGAGATCGAGCATAAGGCAGTCTGGGCTACAAAGCTGATGAATTTTGACATCAAGTATGCTGCTGAGAGGCGTTTGATTCAGCTGAGTGAGCTGGACGAGATTAGGCACTACGCCTATGAGAACTCGAAGCTATACAAGGAGAAGACTAAGGCATATCAGGACAAGAAGATCCTCTCTCGCCACTTTGAATCCAATGACCAGGTACTTCTGTATAACTCTCGTTTGCAATTGTTTCCTGGCAAATTGCGTTCTCGTTGGTCAGGTCCCTTCACCATCAAGGAAGTCCGACCACACTGAGCGGTTGTGCTAATAAGTGCTGAAGGCAAGGAGTTCACTGTCAATGGACAGAGGGTGAAACACTATTGGGCGAAAGCCGAGATTCCAAGAGGACACATTGTGCCTCTGGATGATGCATCCACTTCCTAGGCATCCGCACAGTCAAGCTAGTGACTGAAAACAAGCGCTTGGTGGGAGGCAACCCACTGGTAAGTTATACATAAGTTTTTTCTATTTCTTTTGTTTTTGATTTTTGGTTTTTGGTTTTGTGTTTCACGTGAAGAAGCAGATTCAGAAGAGCGGTATCGATCGACACCCATCTGGTATCGATCGACACCATCCATGCGACAAAGGAGCAGAAACTTGCTACGAGTATCAATCGATACCAGTGCTGTATCGGTCGATCCCCGCCACCCAGGTACGCCTCCTTCGCTTTTCACCAATCCACTCAGCTCTTCTGATTTCTTTTATCCAACTCTAGACTAGATAACACTGGGGACAGTGTTGTTTAAGTCTGGGGGAGGTAGTTGCTGACAACGTGTTTGTTTTTCTTAGAGTCAGTTGTTTTTGAGTCATTTGTCGTTTTATTGAGTCAAAATTTGTTTTATTGAGTCAAAACCTGTTGGAGATTATGATATTGTTCTTGAATCTACTGTTCTGACTTTGCTTCTAAGTGACCACTGTTACAGAATCAGCTCTAGATCGACTAATGAAAAATCCAAAGGCTGACCAGTTAACTAGAAGACACACATGTTTCCAGCAGAGTTCTTTTAAAGCCTGAGCCAAATTTCTGCACTTCATCGACGTGGTTAGTATTCATAGAGCTTGATTCCTCATTCATATCTGACAAAGGAACTCATGTGTTTAAAAGTAATGGCATCTCTCTCCCCTATCATAAGTTAATAAATAAGAGCATAAAATATGAGATGATTTTCTCCTAAGTAGAGGGTTAGGAATGTTTCCAGCGATCCCATTATTCTACTTGGTGAGGGATGATCACACAGAGGATTGGAAGCGAGGCTAGGATTTTCCTATGATGCCATTATTCGCCTACAACCTTTGATACATTGAGAGGGAAGAACCGGGGATTCGGTGGCAAACACCATCAATACTCGCGTCTCATACCTTGACATGTATATGCGAATCTAAAAAAAAAAAATAAGAAATAAGTCTGGGGGAGAGAAAGTGATACAAAAAGTGTGAAATTGGGTGGTTTCTTGTCATGATATTGTATGTGAAAGAATCTAGAAGGTTCTTGGTATTAATCACAGCGATGAAACTTGCGATGATGGGTTTAATTGAATGAAGCTGCGAAATAATGTGTGTAGTCTGGAGAAGCTGCGAATGTCTACGGAGAAGTACATGGTGGTTAGATTTGGATCTGGTTAGGTAACATTTGGGTGCTTGGGAAAAGGGTCATTGCAGTGTTTCAAGAACAGGTGAGTCTCCGTGTTTTCAAACCTCTTTCTCTGGTTTAGTCTTTTATTTGCTTGAGGGCAAGCAAAGGCTAAGTCTGGGGGAGTTGATATATCATGGTTTTTACCCCTTTTAAGCCATGATATAAGTCCGTTTTATAGTCTTTCTACTATTTTATAGTGTTTTAGAGTCTTTTACAGGTTTTAGCACGTTTGGAGCATAATTGGAGATATTGAGCATTTTGGAGCAAAGCAGAAGTTCGTGTAGCTGAGTACCCGATTTGAAGCCTTAGTATCGATCGATACTACCCTAGTATCGGTCGATACTCACTGCAGCAAGACACAAGTCGCGACTTTTATGAAGAGTTGAAGAATTGCAAAATTTCCCAGAATACTTTATTATTTACAATTAAGCCCAGAACGTGTTTAAGGAGTTTAAGTTAGGTTTTTAAGCCACTTTGGCTGGAGAGACTGGATTACGCTTTATCTATTCTGAGTTTTGTGAGAGAGTTTTCTGAGGGAGACAAGTCTGAGACTCTGTTCGTCCGAGAGAAGATTTCGAACCCTCCTGTTACTCTACTTTTTATTTATCTGAGTATTATTTCAGTCATGTTTATTGTTTCAATTACCATGTCTGAGTAGTCCTCTTTTAGGTTTAGGGTTCTCATAAAAGGATTTCTCTAAATGTTAGATAGATCGATTTATTAGGGTTCATAATCAATTAAGTTCTTCACCATAAGTTGTTCTTAGCGCTAATTCTAACCTGATCACCTAGAACTTAGATCTTAGGTTAATTGATTAGGCACGAAAGTGCAATTGAATAACCTGACAGAACCTAGGGTGAGCAAAATAACTATCCGCAAAGAAATTTGGTTTAGTTACTTTGTGAACATATCAAACCTGAGTCTAAAGCTGGTTTAGATCCTTAGGATTAGCAAAGAAATTTGGAATTCTAGGACTTAGACTTAGATAATTCTCGCAACGAAAGTTGGTTAATTATAATTTAGTGTTTTGAGTTCAAGAACCGTGCTAAATCTGAATCCTGATAGATTGATTTGTCTGCTTTCTCTGATTTCCTGAGAGATACTCTAAGCCTAGCTTTTCCCATTGAATTTACAACCCACTTGATAATCTTAATTGTTTTCTGTTTAATCTATTGACTTAGCTTAATTCAAATCTTGCAATCTATTGAGTGATATCTTGAGTTTTTGTGGTTCGACCCTTAATTTACTGCAACCATTGCTTTAATACTTTAGGGTATTATATTTGAACATATCAATCCATTTCAAAATAAAAATTAATAAAAAAAGTCCTAAGACAAATGATATTCGCTTCAATTTTGATTCTATTATTTCATCTCAAATTCATCTCTTTTTCATCCGATTTTATAATACCATTAGACTGAGAGACTTCCAAAATTTGTTTATTTAATATTTCTATTCATTTTAAATAATATATATCGAACTTTATTGTATTTTATTTCCATATATTCTAAAGAAAGTAATACTATATTATCCTTACGAAAGATGTGTGAGCACCTACTTAATATTTTAACTTGTATTGTAATATAAACAATTACGTGGAATTTCTACGTTTAGTTGAAAATTGGTATAGAAATATGTAGATAAATCTCCATATTATATTTGTTAAAAATGAAAATTATACTTTCTGAAAATAATTATTCGTAAAATGTTGGTATAATAGCTTTAGAGAAAGTCTGATCGATATGGAAGGATCAGGAAGAAGTTTTATCTTTGATCCGCGAGGTACGTTCAAGCTATTAAACCACTACTTTGAACACTTTTCCAAATTTGGATAGATGTTTATGTTTTTGAACGCAGCTCCAACATATATTCACAACTCATATTTCCACTAAAAGTTATAAATATCGGTCTGAAAACCACTAAATATTTGAGATCTCTTCATTTGTACATAGTCATGAGTGTTAATACTCTCTCCGTTTCATAGTGATGTTTTTATATATATACATTTTTTAATTATTTAATGTTTTTAACTTCCAATACAAAATTTATTAGTTTAAATATTGTTTTTGAGTATATTTATATTTTACAAATTGTTTTATCTTAGATAGATAATAAATGATGTTTAAAAAAAAATAAAAAAAATGATATTCACAAGGAGTAAACATAACACGAAAATATGTACATTTAACTCTAAACTGGATTTTTTTTTAAAATGTCTTAAAAACACCATGTATAGATAGATGGAAGTAGATTTGCAAAGTTATTTCATTGGTGAATGTATAATGTTCTACAATTGTTTCTTAATTTTACTTTATTTGGGAAATTCTTAAAGTTATAGGAAAGAGAACCTTAAGTTATATTTTTCAATATTCATTGAGTAGGAGGTGCACCAATCGAATTTAATACGCATGTAAACAATTATGAACATCACGCATGACACAAACAAAATACTTTTAGCAAATAATATTTCCTAATTCGTGAATTGTACGTAAAACTAAAATAGATGTGGAGGAAACTTATAAAGCAAATCGGAGTATGGTGAGATTTCCTAATCACCTTTCCACATATTTGTCTTCTCCTCTAATTTTGACTCATCACCAACCTTATGCTACAGGCTTTATTTTTTCTTGTTTTTGACATCGTACACGCTGCATTTAAATATCCTAATTTATTTCACACAAATCATATCGTTTGATCATTTGTGGTCAAATTATTTTGTCCATCAATATTTTGTGCTTTTCTATTGTTTGTGTGTTTGAATATATTAATTAGATTTTTTTACATATTTAAGTTTTATTTGATATACACAAACACAAATTTCGTCAGCGGTGGCTTTGAATCCCAATATAAAGTATATGAGCTAATTTACTCATGATCGATTGATTTTGAATTAGAAAATTTAAAAACTTAACATAGTATCTTAACATGAATAAACATTGGCATAATCTAAACCGAAATCAATTTCGTCCGAAAATGGTTTGGCTGATGAGATAGGAAATCTATCATGTAATTGGGTTCTGTTGAGATGAATGACTAGAAGTACTATAATTTTGAGGAGATGTGTGAGGAATCTCGTATCATCGAAAGTAAGACGAGATTTAAAATAATATATAAGTGATCTCGGTCAATCTATTAATTGTTAATCATTTTTAAGTTGGAACCATAAAACTTAATATATTTATTGTTAGGAATTAATCGAAAAATAAAGTTTGAAATAACATACAACTTTAAATAACATGTAAATAGTATGGACTAATCTCTGAACTTTTGCATCCACGGTCACTTATTCTAACTTTCGTTAGCATGTTATCACTTTTTTAAAATATCGTAGAAAATAGCATTTTTTTACTATTGTTCAACATAAATGTACCGTACACAGTACAGTGTGTACGATAATAGACGATATATGATGTAACAATAAGAAGCGTGTACGATAATAGACGGTACACGAGCGTTTCAAAAGTGCTATTTTCTACGATACTTTAAAAAGTGCTAACATGATAACGAAAATTAGAATAAGTGACCGTATAGCCAATTAAATCATCTATTTTTTGTCAATTAACTTTAAGCTAGCTAGAATCTTAAATATCATATTCTGAACAAAAATTAAAGTGATCTGAAATTAATCCGACCTGAACCCAAACCGACTTAATTCAAAAAAACATCGATAATTCTAACTAGTTTTGGATGTAAACTCATGAACTGTTACATATCAATAACAGAACCAAAACATAGATTTTGATGATCCAAAATCGAGTTGATCATTTCTGAACCGATCCAATCCAAAAAGACTTGACGAATCCATTCACAACCAATTTGTTTGATAATACATTGCTTTTAATTTGTCTAAATTTTTTTTTTTTTGCTAATAATTTGTCCAAATTTAGCGGGATTCTTGCACGTTGCACACTTTTTCAAAACCTTATAAGTTTTCTAGCACTTTACAAAACTTTCTTAAGGATGTAACACTTATTCTACTGTTTCTCTCCTGATCGGACGAATTTAACCCTGAAGCAACACTGATTATCTGACAAGTGATGCTGATTTTTCTGACTGAATTGCCGACTGCGAAATATAAAAAGGTGATGTGTTGCTATAAAAAAAAATACTTTTATAAAAACTGAAGTAAAATAAAGAATCCATACATTAAAAACGTTAGGTGAATCTTCTGACCAAAAACAACTGTTCAAGTGAAAATTGGATACAAAAATTCCAACAAAACAAATTTGAAATTAGGAGGCGGCACAAAATTGTCTGGGAAAGAAGAATTGAACCTTCAAGCTGAGTGGTGTTCTCAGGCGGAGGCGGATCAGGACTCGGAGGAGATGGAGAGCCACCAACGACGGTGAGGCGGCGTAAGCGCAGTGCTCGAGAAAACCATGGCGGTCGCGATCGCGACGGTGCCATTAGAACAACCCAACATACAAGACTTATGCTTGGAGTTTCTTTAACCGGCAAATTTGAAGAAACCCAGGAAAAAATGGGAAAACAAATACATAAAAGCCGGAAATAAAATCAATTGTCGACGACCCGACCCGACCCGAACTACCGGTTTTCTTCAGCTGCGTTGCCACCGCATTCAGCAAAATACCTCGACCGCAGCCGAGATCAAGCGCCATCTTCACGCTCAACCAATCCGCCACAGATCCAACCATCCTCTGCGCCATCTCGTATCGGAGCGGCACGGCGGAGTAAACAAAATTTGCTGCCGCGAATAACAAACACACGGCGGAGAGTGCCGTTACGGCGCCAAAGAACCCAGCGGAGAATCTAGCCGCGGTGGCACTGGAGAAGAGGAACGACTCGAGGAAGACGCATATCGGGTGGAAGTAGATGAAAAAGACGGTGGAGAGTACGGAGAAAGCAATCGCGTTGAGGAAGAGGAGGAAGAAGAGTGTGTAGATCTAAGCCCAATTATCAGTTTCTGCTCAATCCCGTAAATCGCGTAGATCTGAGCCCAATCTTTCGTCCCGCTCGACTTCCCCATTTGATCAAATCTAGATCGAAATTTTGAACCGCCGATTACAAAATCGGTCGGTTATGTCAAAAAAAAAAAAGCAAGAAGCTTGTGGAAGAAAGATAAAAAACAAATCAAACAAGAAAAACAAATACTTAAATAAACTTTAATAATAATAGTCACATACCATGAAAAGGGGAAGCGTAAAGGTGAGAAGATAAATGAAGGACAATAATGTCATTTGAGAAGATAAAGTGTTAGTTTGTATTACCTATTATCGAAAATGCCTAAAAACTAAAAAGGTTTTAGAAAAATGACCGATGACGCAAATACTTGTTAAATTGAACATCAACCATATTCAAATATGTAATTATTGATTTGACAATATAACAAATTATTTAATTATGGAAGATTTATAACTCGCATGGGCCAACTATTTTGCCATTATTTATAGATTCTTGGTGACACTTCTAAATCCATGCAAATAACTCAATATATATGCTTATATATCGATTTAACATTTTTTTTTATGTCTTAGGGTTTGAACGATAAACATTTTTAACGTAATAAAATAGAGCTAAAAAGTTTTAACACTAGAAGAGAAATAAAACATGTGATAACCAAAAAAAACCAATTATTTAAATTTTTATTAGTAAGTTAACATTTTTTTTAAATATTAAAAATAGTTGTCACATTATCGTACACACCTATCGTACATAAATAAAATTGGGTTAAACAATTATATTTGTTAGCGATACTCAATAATGATAATTGAGATATGATGATAGTCTTAATCATCGCTGTATATAATTTTCTTTAATTGTTAAATATTCTCTTCCCTTAGTTGCTATTACAATCTGTGTAATACACAGTTTACCAATTTACCAATGACTCATTGGAGCCAAACAGTTTACCAATTTTGTGTATAAATGTACAAGCTCTATGTGTTAATAAAATCATCTCTTTTACAAAACTTATAATATTTTATTAAGATTTTAATAAGTGTCGACATACTAATAAAACTTCAATTAAGTGAGTTAAAACTCCCCAAAAAGACATAATTACTCTACATATGCTAGGTCCAAATTATTTTTCTTTTCCATCTTTTTAGTTTTTACTTTCAATCGGTTAACCATTCACACATTTAATCTCTGGTTCTCACTAGGTCTGGGAACGGAGCGGATATCCGGGTTTTTCAAGGTATCTGAATCCGTATCCGTATCCGCCGGATAATCAATTTCATTATCCGGATCCGAAAGCTCCGGATATCCGGGTTCCGAAAGCTTCGGATATCCGGGTTCCGAATATCCGTTGAAAAACTCGGATGTCCGGATCCAATCCGGTAAATATTATTAAAATAATATCACGAAGATCGCTCACGGGCTTTTTTTTTGTTTTCTTTTTTTGCTCATGGAATTTTGAGCCTCTCGTTCGCCAGCGAGAAAGTTCCGACCTTCCTCCTCAGCTCTGGTTCAATGGCTGCTGCTCCGCCTCCACTTCCAATTCCTCCAGATCCGCTTGCGAGTTTGATTCTTCCATGGCTAAACCCTCAAGGTCTCATCGCCGAATACCCTCACGGGATTCTTCCACCGCTTGCAAATTCGAATACTCAGAAGAAGATTTCGATTCCGTGTCGTTCTTTTGGGCGAAACCCAGACGGGATTCGGCTCGATGTTCTCCGTCGAAGTGTAATAGTTGATAGTCGAACAAGGGTAACGAGAGGATTGGGTCAACGTTGAACCCGAGTTTCAACATACCAAAGAGTGATTTTACCAAAAAAAACATACCAAAGACTGGGACGAGAATTTATTGGGCGAAACAAGAAGGGATTGTAAAGGTGAAGAAGATAGAGTGCTTATTATCTTTCTCCTTGCTGCTTTGGCGATGAAAAAGGGAAGAGACAAAAAACAAAAAAAAGTGTGAGAGAGAAAGTGAGATTAATTTCACAATAAAATTAAAAAAAAAAATATATATATATATAAACGGATATCGGATATCTGTTTTCAAATTTTTCAATTATCCGGATCCGTATCCGTATCTGCCGGATTTGTTATTTCACTATCTGTATCCGTATCCGTGTCCGAACTACCCGGATATCCATTTTTTCAGATCGGATCGAAGCGGATACCGGATCGGATACCGGATACCGAATAATAATCCCAACCCTAGTTCTTGATAGTGGACTTTTTGCGGTCCGCACAATTACCTGTTGTGCACAATACCTCAATCTAATGGCATGTCATTGCGGCATTTTGGGATCGAATCCACAGGGAAATAAGAACGACGCACTAAGAATACATGATGTTATATAATCTAAGCAAATAATTGGGGTTGAGTTTTTATCGAACAAGTGAAACATACAGCAACAGAGAAATAAACAAGTGACAAGACAAAATTGACAAACTTAAACGTTAATTAGAAAATTTAAATAAACGAATTCTCGGGTAAAGCAATCGACTCGGGTGATTCTTTAATCTACTCAAGATGCTCAAACATTCTACTAAATATCTCCTTATGCCTTAGAACACTACTAAAGATTAATCCACGTCCATGGTATTAACCCCTATCTTAGTCATCAATCGTCATAAACTTCCGTTCGCAATTCTATGACTAACAAGCAATAAGCACAAGTCTAATTAACCACAATTCACCCTAGACATCAATTTTCCGTTGGCTAAGTTATGAAAAGCACTCAATAAGTTCGTTCAAGAATCTCCTAAGAACACCTTTCGGGTGACGGGATTCCCTAGGTTCTAGATCAACTTTGTCAAGGCTAATATAGCATTAAGAACACTTAATGAGAAAGGATTTCAAGTAATCTAGCTCTTAAACATCAATAACAAACCTAGAATCACCCTAATCTACCTTACCCAAGAATCCTAATAGAACTACTCATACATGACTTAATCGCAAAAGTAAACCGTACAAATGAAAGCCATGAACAAAATAATAAGAAAAGTGAAAGAAAATTCAAGAAAACTTCTCTAGATCTTCAAAGGATTGCAAATCTTCAAGAGAAGAACAAAGTTTTCTCTCTAGAGTTTCTGTTAAAAAGTGATAAAAGATTATATAGATCTTGTCCAAAGACCAATAATTATACAGCTTTGGGCGTCCAAAGTCACCAAAAACTAGGTAAAGTAGAGAAAAAGACGTTTTTACACTGTTTCAGGAGACTAGTTTTTGGTTTGATATGTCTTCACTACATCCGCCATAACTCTCGAACCACTACTCAGAATGACTTGAAACCACTTTTATTGGAAAGCTAACGCAATTATCTACAACTTTCATGAAGATCACCGAAGCTAAATTCCAATGGAAACCCTTCTTCTGAGTCGATCTTTAGAGCACTGCGGGTGGTTTCGGCCCAGAAAATGGTCAAAGTAGGGGGATCGATCGATCCAGAGGGGATCGATCGATCCCAAAAAATAATGAGATCGATCGATCTGGCATTTTAAGTCGGTCTGGGAAATGTTGGATCGATCGATCTGGCTTGTTTCTCCACTCGCTCCTCTTGCTCGCCAGACTGGACCGTCGTCACGAAAATGGGCATAACTCTTGATCGCACTGTTGGAATGGCCTTAAACAACTTCAAAATGAAAGATAATCCATTGATCTACCTTGTGTTAAAATATGAGCTCAATCCATCGGTGGAAAGTCCTTCATCCAATGCCAAACGTCTGACGTCTCAACTTGATCATGCATCTCTGTATTCCGCAATGACATTTTTTTATGGCTATCCTCACTCCTCCAACTCCTATGACTCCAACAACACCTGAAAATGGCTCAAGCAAGCAAAAAAAAATGCAAAGACAACCTAGGACATCTAAAATGCATTGAGACTCAAGTTAGACCTAAATGCATGAAAATATTCCAAAACTATACAAATTGGAACTAAAAACCTATGAAACTAAACTTTAAAAACATGCAAAATATACACTTATCAACTCCCCCAGACTTGCCTTTTGCTTGTCCTCAAGCAAACAAGAAATGACAAACCAAAAGAGAGGTTTAAAAGTGGGAACTCAAAACCAAAATAACTTCGTAGGCATTCGATATGATCACCTTGAATAATACTAGCATGTTGCGAAAACAAACACTTAATCCACTCTAACTCATTCAAGGTTTATCGCAACTCCTAATCTTTTCTCTTAACAACAATGCCTCATGCCTACAAGTTCGCTTCTCAACCAACCCTCACATTCATTTGATATTTCTAAAGGTGCGGTCTCACAAATGGACAAGTGATCAAGTCCAATCGGTTTGAAAGAAGAGGCTTTTGGCACTAGTTAATGTGAGTGCAAGGAGGTTCATTCTCTTTTTGGGTGACTTACTCTCAGGAAAAATGAATGCTATATGTTATTTAAAAGCAAGGAAGACTAGAAACAATTTATGCATACAAAGTTAAGCTCACATTGTTCTACCCTCCTAGCAAAACATTCTACCCGAATGGTGATTCCATTTCCTCTTCTTATCTGACTTCTTTGAAGCTCATTAAACCTCCCAAGCCCTTTTGGCTAAATCAAACTCGCTTTTCTCTTCCCAAAACGCCAAACTTGTAGAGAACATTTTTAATCGACCAATTTCTTTTCTTCTTACTCTCCCTAAACTTTTTATTCTTTCTCTTTTTCAAACATGGAGAGTGTTTTTCTTTTCCTTTCCTAGGGTCTTTCTTGTAAGTACTTCTCTAGAGTTTGCTTTTTCAACCAATTCTCATCTTACTTTCGCGAGCTCATGTTCCCCAAACCAAATACCATTCATTCCATTGATCCCCATCCTAATGCTAACCTTTTTCTTTGAACAACTTAGATTAGCTAAAAATGAAAGCTAACATTTGTCGTTCCCAATACTTACAAGATCTTACACACAATAACACATCAAGAAATAGGCCTCACTCAATCAAACAACAAGGGATGGAAAGAAAACGGTTAAGGTAAAATGTAGGGAACCATTCTAAAGATGAGAATGGCCACTCGGGTTATTAGAGAGTGGTAAAAGTGGGTAAGATAACCCAAGTTTTTTCTTTGAACCATGGTTATGTATCACAAGCCCATAAGCGAGAAGATTATATTCATTTAAGTCCAATATCAAAGGGGTTGATTTCAAATTAAACAAGTATTTACAAGACAAAAAGTTAAGAGTAGAGAGATCAAAGCAAAAAGTATACAAGTTTCAAAAAGGTTGTTCAAGCAACATGATAATATTACTAAGGGTATCACATCGAGTTCTATACTAAGTGGTTTCTATCATTGTCCCCTATGCATATGCAATGCAATCCTATATGCTTCTAGACTCAATCATAAAAAGAAGAATGTAATGATGCAAAACTACATGAATTTTTTTTTTTTTTTTTTTTTTTTGGTTTTTCTATGCAATATACATGAATGCATGAGACTCAAGATAAAGAAAATAAGACAAAATACACAATGTTAAATGACAAAGACCTCTCCCCCGGACTTAAATCGCACCGTCTCGGTGTGAAATGAATCATAAGAGAGAGTAAAAATGCAAATCAAAAAGATATGTACAAGAGGAAAAGTTAGGTACCTTGGAGATATGGAGATGAGGGGGTTGATCCGGGGAGGGGGGGGGGGTTTATCGGTCCAGCGACCGATAGAATCCATCGTCAAGACCTTGCATTGCTTCAGCTGGAGTCGCGGTTTTATCGGCCATTCTTATCGGTCAGGACCCCGATAGAATGGTCGACAGGAGACTTGCAGATTTTCGTCGTTTGCTAGCCGTTTTATCGGCCTGTCTTATCGGCCAGATGGCCGATAAAACTCCTTGTCAACGCAGTTGTGTCGTCTTTGTTCCCGAATCTTTTGCTACGAGTCTCCAGCGCCCTGTAACATCAAAACACACTAAAACAAAGATCAAATCACATTAAAACAAAAACAAATAAACATATATACAAGGGATAGTCATGGGAATGCCTCCCAAGAGCGCTTGTTTTATGTCGCTAAGCTTGACGTTTCAAATGTTAATCATGAGAATCAAAAGGTTGAGCCAATGCACCTTTGGTCCTTCTCCTGTCAGGGCAAGAAACAAAATGTGCAACATGGCACACGACTACCTAGGGCAAAGAGGCAGAACTCACATCAAGAAAGGTTACTAAAAATATAGCATACATCTTGGAATTTTCCTTGATGATGAGATGTTCATGAGGACCAAATGCATTTGATGGAAAAATAAAGTCGACTTCATGTTTAAACGAGTTAATCACAAAACAGTCAACTTCATCTCCATCAATCATGTAAAACACATCCTCCTTCCTAGATTTCATCTCAACCTTAGGGCCATCTATCTCATTCAAGATCTTATCTACATCAAGCACATCCCGTAGGTAAGATTTTTCAAGAAGAGAACTAGATTCCTCAGGCATTGAAAGCTTAAACTCGATATCATGAACATTCAAAACACATAGATAATTAATATCAAAACATACTTCATGATAATCACTAGCAAGCTTTTCTACTCTTAAGGTTTCTAGTCTTTGAGACTCACATGTTAAATCATAGCATTCATTAATGAGCATGAGAGTGTGCGAACTAGAAGCTACATATTCAATGCAAGGCACGTAACTATCCTCATAATCATAGATTTCAAAGGTTGAGTCAAAAATACCTTCTAGTTGGCATGGTGGAACCCAATAAATTACCTCTTCGAGTGCATGAGCTATCTTTGTCTCAATAAATGTGAGCTCCCTTCCCTCAAGTGCTGCCCGACGTGACATGAGGTTCAAACGGATCATAATCGCGAGATCACTCCTTGTCAATGTCGGGTTTTCTTTGCAAAGTTCATCCAACTCTACTTTTTGTTCTGATGTGAGTACACTTTCATCAAATGGTGGCTCCACATATGGCTCATCTTCAATGCTATCATCAAATGTGGCATCCTCTTCTTGTGGCCAATCATTGTAATCCATAGCCATCAACTCTAAGAAACAAAAACGAAGAAAATAAAAAGTTAGTAAAAGTCAAGAACTTAGTCTCAAATAGCATCCAAATCCTAATGGCTATTGCTAATTTCCCCGACAACGGCGCCAAATTGATAGTGACTTTTTGCGGTCCGCACAATTACCCGTTGTGCACAATGCCTCAATCTAATGGCATGTCATTGCAGCACTTTGGGATCGAATCTACAGGGAAATAAGAACGACGCACTAAGAATACAGGATGTTATCTAATCTAAGCAAATAATTGGGGTTGAGTTTTTATTGAACAAGTGAAACATACAGCAACAGAGAAATAAACAAGTGACAAGACACAATTGACAAACTTAAACGTTAATTAGCAAATTTAAATAAACGAATTCTCGGGTAAAGCAATCGACTCGGGTGATTCTTTAATCTACTCAAGATGCTCAAACATTCTACTAAATATCTCCTTAGGCCTTAGAACACTACTAAAGATTAATCCACGTCCATGGTATTAACCCCTATGATATGCTCAAATATAATACCCTAAAGTACTAAAGCAGTAGTTGCAGTAAGTTAGGGGTTGAACCACAACGACTCAAGATATCACTTAATAGATTGCAAGATTTGAATTAAGCTAAGTCAATAGATTAAACAGAAAACAACTAGGATTATCAAGTGGGTTATAAATTCAATGGGAAAACTAGGCTCAGGGTATCTCTCAGGAAATCAGAGAAAGCAGACAAATCAATCTATTAGGATTCAGATTTAGCACGGTTCTTGAACTCAAAACACTAAATTATAATTAACCAACTTTCGTTGCGAGAATTATCTAATTCTAAGTCCTTGAATTCCAAATTTCTTTGCTAATCATAAGGATCTAAACCAGCTTTAGAGTTCAGGTTTGATATGTTCACAAAGCAACTAAACCAAATTTCTTTGCGGATAGTTATTTTGCTCACCCTAGGTTCTGTCAGGTTATTCAATTGCACTTTCGTGCCTAATCAATTAACCTAAGATCTAAGTTCTAGGTGATCAGGCTAGAATTAGCGCTAGGAACAACATATGGTGAAGAACTTAATTGATTATGAACCTTAATAAATCAATCTATCTAACATTCAGAGAAATCATTTTATGAGAACCCTAAACCTAAAAGAGAACTACTCATACATGGTAATTGAAACAATAAACATGACTGAAATAATACTCAAATAAATAATAAAAACTAGAGTAACAAGAGGGTTCGAAATCTTCTCTCGGACGAACAGAGTCTCAGACTTGTCTCCCTCAGAAAGCTCTCTCACAAAACTCAGAATAGAATAAAGCGTAATCCAGTCTAATTAGCCAAAGTGGCTTAAAAACCTAACTTAAACTCCTAAAACACGTTCTGGGCTTAATTGTAAATAATAAAGTATTCTGGGCAATTTTGCAATTCTTCAACTCTTCATACAAGTCGCGATTTGTGTCTTGCTGCAGTGAGTATCGACCGATACTAAGGTAGTATCGATCGATACTAAGGTTTCAAATCGGGTACTCAGCTACACGAACTTCTGCTTTGCTCCAAAATGCTCCAGAAAGCTCCAATATCTCCAATTATGCTCCAAACGTGCTAAAACCTGTAAAAGACTCTAAAAGACTCCAAAATAGTAGAAAGACTCTATAAAGCAGACTTATATCATGGCCTAAAAGGGGTAAAAACCATGATATATCACCCTATCTTAGTCATCAATCGTCATAAACTTCCGTTCGCAATTCTATGACTAACAAGCAATAAGCACAAGTCTAATTAACCACAATTCACCCTAGACATCAATTTTCCGTTGGCTAAGATATGAAAAGCACTCAATAAGTACGTTCAAGAATCTCCTAAGAACACCTTTCGGGTGACGGGATTCCCTAGGTTCTAGATCAACTTTGTCAAGGCTAATATAGCATTAAGAACACTTAATGAGAAAGGATTTCAAGTAATCTAGCTCTTAAACATCAAGAACAAACCTAGAATCACCCTAATCTACTCCTAATAGAACTACTCATACATGACTAAATCGCAAAAGTAAACCGTACAAATGAAAGCCATGAACAAAATAATAAGAAAAGTGAAAGAAAATTCAAGAAAACTTCTCTAGATCTTCAAAGGATTGCAAATCTTCAAGAGAAGAACAAGGTTTTCTCTCTAGAGTTTTTGTTAAAAAGTAATAAAAGATTATGTAGATCTGGTCCAAAGACCAATAATTATACAGCTTTGGGCGTCCAAAGTCACCAAAAATTAGGTAAAGTAGAGAAAAAGACGTTTTTACACTGTTTCAGGAGACTAGTTTTCGGTTTGATACGTCTTCACTACATCCGCCATAACTTTCGAACCACTGCTCAGAATGACTTGAAACAACTTTTATTGGCACGCTAACTCAATTATATACAACTTTTATGAAGATCACCAAGGCTAAATTCCAATGGAAACCCTTCTTCTGAGTCGATCTTTAGAGCACTTCGGGTGGTTTCAGCCCAGAATGGTCAAAGTAGGGGGATCGATCGATCCCAAAAAATAATGAGATCGATCGATCTGGCATTTTAAGTCGGTCTGGGAAATGTTCGATGTTTGGGATCGATCGATCCAACTTTGTGGATCGATCGATCTGGCTTGTTTCTCCACTCGCTCCTCTTGCTCGCCAGACTGGACTGTCGTCACGAAAATGGGCATAACTCGTGATCGCACCGTTGGAATGGCCTTAAACAACTTCCATATGAAAGCTAATCCATTGATCTAGCTTGTGTTAAAATATGAGCTCAATCCATCGGTGGAAAGTCCTTCAGCCAATTCCAAACGTCTGACGTATCAACTTGATCATGCATCTCTGTATTCCGCAATGACCTTTTTTTATGGCTATCATCACTCCTCCAACTCCTATGACTCCAAGAACACCTGAAAATGGCTCAAGCAAACCAAAAAGAATGCAAAGACAACCTAGGACATCTAAAATACATTGAGACTCAAGTTGGACCTAAATGCATGAAAATATCTCAAAACTATACAAATTGGAACAAAAAACGTATGAAACTAAACCTTAAAAACATGCAAAATATATACTTATCAGTTTTCACCGACAACAGTGACAAGCAATTTCCTCATATAATATAATATTATAATATAATTGACCTATTCTGAAGTTGTATTCAGTTAAAATAAATTCATAATTGGAAAACTGATTACCTCTGAGAGATATTTTTCGGCTATGATTGGTGAAACATATTGTGAAAATGAGAAGGACAAACGGTTTGCATTTCGATTTAATTCTTACCAACGAAGAGGAACAAATGGGAAACTATTTTCTATTTATGTTATAAAGAAAATAAGCATAGGAACAAACCAAAGGGAAGAGTTTTCATTAATGATTGACTCATGGATATGGGTTGAACTGAGAGGAATAAAAGTACCAGAATATTATAATGAGTTATTTTGGTTATAAATAAAATTCTATTTAAAAACAAATGATTTTTTAATTTTTTTTTAAGGGAATTATCAATAAATAATAGCAAAATTAGGTGGAGATTCTGACACCATTTTCAACAGTATTTTCGGGTTGGAATTTACACAACGGTTATTCTTGATTTTTTTGTATAAATTAAATTCTTATATGATAACTGTGTTAACACGATAACTAGGTTAATTAATATCCATATTTTTATGATATGATAATGATGATGAATAGTGTATGCGACTTTGGATAAACAGTCTCAGGCCGGTTGATGAACAGTGTAGCTAGTTATCATGAAAATATGTGTAACTGAAAATATGAAAAATATAATGCTAACCCAGTTTTCATATCATAGAAAATATGAAAAATGAAAATATAAAAATTATCATGTTAATCCAATTATCATATCATAGAAAATTTGTGTAATTGATTAACTAACTTTGTTATCATAACAACGTTATACATAATTATATTGATAACAACCCAGCAACTGTGGTCTGGGGGTAGTGGGACTTGGGGACCGAAAGGCAGAATGCTATGCTTCCCAGGTTCGAGCCTCGGCTGGAACTATACTTGGAAATTAACACTCGCTTGTTGGGCCAGTTGGCTTCTGAGCTTTGGCCCGGATGTTTCACATGATGTTCGGTACCCAACAAGCTGGCTCATCCCGGGATTAGTCGGCGCTCATGGCCGTGGACCCAAGCTAGGATAGGCCAACAAGCCTGATGCCAAGCTTTGGCGTCGGCGGGTTCCGTTGACCCGGATTACCCTAGCTAACTTTGTTATTGATTAACTTCAATGTATGATAACTGGTTTAACGCTATACCATATTAGTTATTATGTTAACCAAATAGTTAATCATCGGATGAACAGTATTGTAGATATCATATGAACAATGTTAATGATCAGATGAACAATGTTGGCGGTATATACTAATGCCAGAAAAACAAAAATCTAAGCAATGACATTTTTGTAGTTACTCTAAAGTGGAAAGGATAATTATGATATATTTTTCTTTTCTCTTTGTTACTTTCCTAATTTCTAAACTTTTTTTACTATTCATCTAATTTTGTGGTCAACCGTGTATATTAACTAAAATCATCCTTTTTTATAATGATATAAATTTAGAATTTGAATATTTTACTAGCTACAGTGTATTTTGTATTTATATATTTAAAGTCTCTAAAATTTTATAAAATTTCATGTTAGTCCTCTACTTCCACTAAATAATTACTATTCACTCTTTTTCCATTTAATTTTCTAACTATCGTTTTCCTTTCACAATTCAATTTCAGTTTATTTTTCTTAATACTATAAAAGAGAAATAAGAAAATTTCAAAATCACTACATATTAACTAGTAATCCTTTTGTTTTATTATTACACAAAATTCTGTGTTTATAATATTTCTATATTGGGTTAAAATACAAAATTTAAAAGATAAATCGATTATCGATTCATGTCGAATTCAGTTTGTATGCTTAAAAAAGTGTGACATATCTCCAACATATAATTTTGTCATGACAATACCAATATTAAAAATACATATATTTTTTTCTAACTATAATCGCAACAACAGTTTTGAACAAAATTACTACATTGTTAAGTTTTTTTGGTAAAAACATTGTTAAGTTTTGTAAGTTTTTTTTCATATTTTAACCAATAAAAAGCGGGCAATGAAAATTCTTTCATGTCAGGATTTAGATAATGCCAATATAGACCTGGTATAAGATTCATGCATTGCCATGAAGACATCAATATTATCATCTCACCGTCCAAGGTTTCTATGAACAGCTTGAGCAGGTTGTTACAGATAATGTTATTTTTGGCCGGACAAGCTTAAGATTATCTTTCACTGGACGTTGTTGAAGGTGAGTGACCAGTACGTAGGAATCTAGTATCATGAATCATCCTACGTAACAACTTTTAATCATTAGTTCATACTCCACTCCGGAGACAAGACAGCTAATCATGCATAATTTTAAACGGCATCGTATCTTTTTACAGCCGTCCGTAATCCCCCGCCAGTCCCCATTAGGAGGAAGCAAAACATTGTTGATGGCTTTTATTCATCACCGGTTTCGATCACTCTTGAAATTTACAAATTAAAACAACTCTTAAAATGGGAACCCAAGTGTGGTGGGTTTGCGGGAAACTCATGCAGCCAGCGTTGATCCCTAACTTCAACTCTTAAAAGCCCCCCAAAACAACTCTTAGGGGCCTTTTCAACCCTAAGAGTAGCCAGCGTTGATCCCTAACTTCGACTTAAATAAATCAGCGACCGGATGCCCAATACTAGACTTAAAAAACTTCTTAAAATGGAAAACAAATATATTAGTAATGGCCTATCTTCGTCGGTTTTCAATAAACAAAATAACAACAAGGAACTTCCAACTTAGTTTCTCCTTTTTAGTGTAAGCTAAAATTACAAAAATTATATAAAATAGCCACAAATTTGTTACGGATTTCTGTAGCGAGAACCGTTTTGATATTACCGCTTTTCATATATATCTTTGGCCCAATATCTTTTTTTTTTGCCGACATCTTCACACCATAGTTGATTGGTAGTACAAGGCTACAAGCTCTTTAGTGTTGCTGTAAAGTGTATATCAATCATACCCAACGTGTATGTATTACAACAATACACATGATGCAAAAGCAGATTGCAAATAAATTATTAATGTTTTTGCATCCAGTGTGATTTAATCAAAACATAATTTGTGATCTAACACAAGATATAGAGGTATGACTGGAAAGTCAACGCGTATACAGTACACTAAGTGTTACTTATTTTTCCATTTTTTATAAAATATTAGTACACAAACAATGTTTTCATTAAATGACTGTAACCTCATATATATATATATCACAGTGGTTAAAATTACGTATGCCATTATTTTGTGTGTTTGATGTCTACTTTCTTACATCTCTTACTCACAAATGATGGAACTCTGTATTTTTCATAGACCTTTTTTTGGATAAATTTCACACTGACATTATCTGAATTGGAGCTCATCTCGTTGTAGATTTCGATCTGAGTAACAAACGTGTACATAACCTGATTAACATAATCTGTAAAGTCTAAAATCAGCCCAGCACAATTTCTTATTTTGACTCATTTGTGTTTTTTTTGTATTTAGATATTTGTATTTTTTTGTTTTTTTATATATAAATAAATTTGATTATTTTCTTTTTTTAATTTTGTTTTTACTCGTAGTCGCAAATCAATTTCTAACTTAGGACTGATAATAGGAATCACATATTAGTCACAAAAGAGCGGCTGTTTTACGATCACTTTATTTAGCGACCAAATATTTGCGACTATTTTTTTTTCGCAAATGAGTAATTTGCGACCATTTTGGGACTCTTTTGGGAGTCGCAAAAACTGTGTTTTCTTGTAGTGATGAGAATTTTCAACCACGACCACCTTTCAACGCTCAAGCCGTTCCTTACAACAACTCAAACACGCAACAACAAGGTACTTCTAACACTCAACTTGCTGCCCAACTAGCGAAGCCCGAGCAATCAATTCAACTACTCGCTCAAAACAACGAGAAGACGGCGAAAGATTTTAACGTAAGAGTAGAATGTATGTACAATGGCTTGAATGGGAAATTCGAATCTCTTTCGACTCATGTCAAGAAGTTGGATATGTGATTAGTCGTTTTTCAACACATCAATTACCCTAATGTGTAGACTACCGCAATCATAACGGTTTGTCGTTGAGTACTTAGGGATCGAATCCACAGAGAGAAAGAACAACACAGTAAGAATACAAGAAACTACTTAAGCTAAGCTAAACGGTTTTTGTTGGTTTTCATTCTAAGAACTAATTACGATAAAACTAAAAATAAAAGACAGAGAATAAAAACATACATGACAATTAAAATGATTACAATCTAGTTTAAGAAACACAGTTTCAAAGAAAACAAGACACTAAAACGATTTTACTCAAGAAAATAAAGATATGGATCGTAGAAAATGGCTTTCGATTAGGAGTATTCGATGATTCACTAAAGATGTTTCTAATCACTCAATGAGCTGAATTCTATGGCAAGGAACACATATAAGTAGTTTAACTCATTCTCATGATGCTAAACCCTTCATTGATAATTCAAATTAGCTAATCTCTCAATTGCTACAAAATTATCAACAAGCATAAAACACAAATCCTTTTTAGCCAATTAATGATCCTTAGTCATGATTCTCATCTTGCTAAGCATCAAAAACATGATTAGAAATCTTCTAGACAATTACCAAACCTCTCTCAAGTGTAATTTGTCCATGTTCTAGGAATTGAGTAGCTACTTCAATCCTAGTCTTAAGACCTCTTCTAAACATGAGAACTTCTTTAATCTTGTTCTAAACATCAAGAGATCATCATCTATCGCTCTAAATCAACCATTCCCACAATCCATAATAAAACTACTCACACATAACTAAATCACAAAACAAAACCGAACAAAAGCAAGACATAGTGAAAATAAGAAGATTGATGGAAAGAAGTTAAGAAAAGCTTCACTAGAATGTTGTAGATCTTGAATCTTTCATGTATAAAAGAGGAGAGAAGAGATAAGTTCTCTAAAAGAGTAAAAAAGAGCAGAGCTGATGATATTTTCGTCAGTGGTGAGTTAGTAAGAAAGAGAAAAGAAGTGTTTAATTTATTACAAAAGGGGTTGGTCCCAAAGTCAAACCAAAACTCGTATCACGATCCTGATCGGTTGTTCGTTCGGTTAACAACCGATCGTATGTGTTATTTCCTTGACATCGGCTTCTGCGATCGGTTAGCAACCGATCGGGCTTGATATCTTTGTGGGATCGACCTTGTCGATCGGTTGGTAACCGATCGCACGTTGATTTCTGGTGCTCTCGCTCTTTCTTCGATCGTTGCGGTTTTTCCTCGAGCTTCAATCGTCTCCTTTCATCCAAGTTGATCCAAGTTACTCCCAAACACCTGAGAAAGGCTCCAACAAGCCAAAAGAACACAAAACGACATAGGACACCTAAAATGCAATGTGACACGTTTTGGACCTAAATGCAATGTATATATAATGAAAACTAGATGAAACACAAGGAAAACCAAAGATAATATGAGACTCGAGGTGGAAAAATACAGTGATATCAATATACAAGTCTCTCAAACCGCGGACTTATCTAAAAGACCGAACGGAGCTTTACCCGGAATAGTAGAAGATAACCCGAAGAGATTTTGCAACGTGATTACTACCGTGCACAGGAAGGAAGTCAAAAATGAACCGAAGCAAGGAAAAGCTTCGAAATTCGTCCCACTCTATGGAAGAGCCAATGCCGAGTCCAACATGGTTCGAGAACCACCATTTGAGGTACCAAAATAAATACCGTTTCAAAGGCTAAGAAAAGACGATGATCCGGGATGTTTTTCTTTCTCTTGCTCGATTTCCGGAATAAATTTTGCAGATTGTCTATGTGATTCAGGAGCCAACGTCAACATCATGTCAAAGACGTTTGTCGAGAAGCTTGTTATAAAATTCTCACATCTTCTATCGTGAGCGTTATTTTTGGAGATTCATCACAAAAGAAGCCCGAAGGAGTGATTCATGACCTTCAACTACTCGTTGAGAACAAGATTGTTCCAGCTGATTTTCAAGTACTCGAGATGGATTGAGACGAAGATAGACCATTGATTTTTGGTCGACCGTTCTTAGCTACCGTTGGCACCATCCTTGATCACGCCAACCGTCATGTTGTTTTCTTGAATGTGGATCGAAGAAAGTTCTATCCTACTGTCCCGGATGGAACTCCAATCCCGAAGGACAAGCACAGGAAGAAAAAGTCGATCCTTCCTAAGAAAAACGAGAAAGACTAGTCAACTAAGCCAAAAACTCCAAAGGTAAGTCAACATTTTATTTCTAAACCGTTTGCAAAAATCAGGATCACCATTCCACCCGACTTAAGAGACTCCAAGGAAGAGCAAGTGGAAGGGATGATCGAGAAAACGAAGCAAGCTCTTCAAAACGCAAGGATTCCGAGAAAACGCCGAAAGAAGAAAGGGATACAAGACTTAGGCGAACCACATTTCAAATTCAATGAAACCCAAGGAACGTTTGTTCCCGGGACATCTTCTGCTCGCGCCTAGATCCCACCAAAAGTCGAGCTAACGAATTTAACCAAAAGCACTTGATGGGAGGCAACCCAATTGGTACGTTTCTTTCTCTTATTTTACCGTTCTTTTTCTATTAACGTTTTTCTTTTTAGTATTTCAGGCTTTATATAAAAACACAAAAACCCAAAAACATTCAAAAATCAGAAAACACAAAAAAATGAAGAAGATGTTCGAAACAGATCGGGAAACACCAAAGAAACGAGGGAAAAAACACTCCCAAGACGAAGGCCACTTGGCCGCTGCTGGAGCAGCCCAACCCGCAGCGAGGAGGCCATCGACCATGCCTTCGTAGGCCGGTCACGCGGTGAACCGATGATCGACCGCGGGTGGAGGAAGCCGACTTGCGGCGAAGAAAGGTTTGGCCGCGGTCGCGTGGGCTCGACCCGCGGCCAACCTATTTCTGACCCGAACTTCATCCCGACCTTTCCCGAACCGTTCCTAACTTTGAAAGTGCAATCCCGACATGTTCCCGATAAGAAATTGAACCATTCCAGTTTGAAGCTTCAATATCTAGATGAGATTCACCCCGAGGGGGATCCCGATAAGGATCTATGGAGCATAATGGGACAAGGTGTCTACGACAACGGAAGATCCAAAACTTCCTTACTCACGCATTCCGCTGTCCACTTCGTACACAAGCTTTTAGCGCACACCATATTCTCGAGAGAAAACGTGGGAAGTGTCCGCAAAGGCGAGCTCGTCACTCTTCAATTACCATTCAGCGAGGACCCGCGCTATGCTTGCTTCGCTTGTATCATCATAAAGAATTTGGTGAAGGTGAAACACAAACCGATCGCCACAAAGCCCGAGGACACTACTACCGCTTTTGGAAGCATCATCACGGAAATTCTACAAGCCGTTGACTTCGATTTCTCAACCGAGACTCCTCTTCAAGGAACTTGGTTCGATCTCATGCAATCTTCACGAGACCGCACTATCTCTCGCGCTTCACTCGAGCCCGACAGATTTGGATTCAAATATTGCACTAACGTCCGTGAGTCCTACTTTGTTTTCTTACCTTCTAACTCTGTCCCTAGACTCTGAGAAGGAGCATCACCTAGATGGATACCGGAGACGATGGACTATGTTCCTACTGCCCCGCGTCTACCGTACACTATTGGCGAGTTTTTAGCTGCAGAGCGTACTCGACTGCTTCTACAATCACAGGCCCGTGCGCCATCCGCTCCCGCGAGCTCATCACATGCACACGGACCAGAATAAGCAGCCATGGAGAAGAAGATAGCACAACAAGAGAGACAATACAAGCGTCTCATGCGCTTCCTCGAAGAACACCACCAGTTCAGTGGCAACATGCCCGACTCGGAGACAGATGGCTCATGAAACGCCTAGCCACACACTTCATCACCACGGTTCAATCGATCTTTTTCCCTTTTCATCTTTTTATTTTTATTTTATTTTATTTTCGAACTCTTTTATTTTATTTTGCTATTTTATTTTGATGTCTTTTCCATCTTCTCACCAACTTTTTCACACTGGGGACAGTGTGATTTAAGTATGGGGGAGGATGTTTATCCGTTACTAATCTCTTTTCTTTTCTTTGAATCTTTTAATCTTATTTTTCGCTTTATTTAATTTTTTTTTCATGTAATCTTTTCTATTTTTATTAATTATTTTTCAGGAACATTGAAACAAAATCTATGATGATTCGACATGTGTGCTTCTACGCTATCTCCACGCGCCAGCTCTTTTGCGGTTTGGTACTAGACTAGGCGGTAGCTAGGGTACTTGCAATGCGACATCCCCAGAGGATTTCGACCCATAGAGATTCTTTCTGACAGGATATACTAGCTCACTTTATTTGAACTTAATCTATATTTACTTTTCTTATCAAAGGTTTTAGGCGAGACAACGAGTCATACATCTAGGACATTTTTTTCTTTTTACCACTCTTTGTTGTTCTAGATAATCAGTTCATTTAAAGCTGGCACCCCACCTGAAACTTAACCATTGTTCAAACCTCATGCAACTCTCTTTGTGTCTTATGTGCAGATATGTGCAAAAACGCCGGAGAGGGAGGAACGACACAGTTTTCAGTCACTAAAGACGAAGACAATACGCGATAGGTGGAGGTAAATTCAACAAAGATAAGAGCTTGGCTATGCCTTGGAAAAAAAATCAAAATCATGGTAAATTTTTGTGCCCCTAAGACTCTATATCAATAAAAGGCGTTTCCCCCTTTAAAAACAAAAAAAAAATCAAAAATAATCTAAAAGGGAAAGGAAACAAAAGCCTAAAAAGAGTCTAGGTTGGTTGAAATTATTATGAGGCAACCATGTTTTGTTTATAAGGAGTAAGAAGTACTTCCCGGAGAAAAAAAATCTAAGTCCGGGGGAAAAACAGAAAAGTTCTGTCAAAGGGAGAAAAGTCCCGAAGAAGAAAGAATTCTCAACTACACTTGTGCGAGTAGGAAGTGACTGGAAATTGTGGATATCAACAGCTCCATCCTCTCTTGCTGTTTTGCATAATATCTAGCATCCTCCGGCGAAAATACGGTAACCCGAAACACTTTTAACCTCACCTCTAAATGCCCTTAATGCCTAGCCTCGATTGTCTTGGTTAGGATTGTTGATAAGAATCACGCAACCTTTTAATGAATGTAACGAGCTAGTTGACTGAAGGTTAGATTTTCGCATGACAGATACCGTGGACTAGCGTTGCAGTACTTTAGTGAGAATTTTCTAGAAGGACGGTCATTGGGAATTTTGTTAGTTCCTATATTTTCGAAAACCTCTTTCCGAGCTTAGATTTCTGTTTTGTTTGAGGACAAACAAATGTCTAAGTCTGGGGGAGTTGATAACACCGGTTTTTGACAATTTTTATGGATCACTTTAATATCTTATGCATGTGTTTTAACTTCGTTTTCAATGGTTTTCAAGTGATTTCCATGTTTTAGTATTTTGAAAGACATTTCAGGTAACTTGGGATAAGAGAGTGCATTTCGGAACAAAAATACATTTTTGGATAAACTCGGACCGTCAGAAGTCTTGCAATCACCGTCTGATCATCACCAAATTTGGACACAACAAAGTAGATACAACCAGCTTTCAAATGCATTTGGATTGGAGACGATCCAATGGTTGGATCCTTAAATATACCGAAGCACTGAAGGCAGATAAAGCTGCCCCGAAGAGAAGTCCACCGCGGTTAGAGGAGCTTGACCCACTGCCAAGCTTCAGTTTTCCGCGCCTGGAGGAGCTCGACCCACGGCCAATCACTTGTTCGTCGCGGCCAGAAGGCACGCACCCGCGGCCAAGATCTGTTGCGACCAAAACGAGTCTTTTCTTCACCCGAGGTCAAAACCGTATTTCCACATCAAACCCTAAACGAAGCCAAGGCTACATAAACTTATTTTTAGGTATATTACGAGAGACACAAATCATTAGACATTTTTTCTTTCACGCTTTGAGGCAGAAGCAATACTCTTGCAACTTTGTTCTTCGGTTTGGAGCAAGGATTCTTGATTCGAGTTCTTCGATAGATAACCTTTCTTCATCCCTTTTCTTTACTGTTTTCTTTTCAATATATTGATTATGTTTACCTCAGCTATGGCTGAGTAGTTCTTTTGTTGGGTATAAGGTTTCGAAGGGGCTCTCATGGTTCGATTTCTTATTAAGTTTTAGACTAGGATACCGATTAGGGTTCTTCGTTTTATCCTTTCTCTTAATGCATGTTTGCTTGATTGATCTCCTTGCAACTGAACTTAGATATTTTTAGAAGTACAAAAGTACTGGATCCATATGCTTATCATATGGTAAACGAACAAAACAGTCACAATTTCGAAAGTATACTTGTGGAGGAGTTGTGAGCGTTAACGACTTTTGAGTATAATTATCACTAACTTTCTGCGCGGGCGGAGTCGAAAGCTACCGGTCGAGTATTAAAGCTGTAGGTGTGTAGGGTGTACGAAAGTAGACTACACATAGTGTCCGTGTTCCAAGTTCAAGAATCCAAAGACGGAAAAGGTCGTTATAGAAATCCTAGCAAAATCTTAGTAAAAATCGGCCATGAACCCTAGAGAATACACGTTAGCCAACGTTTCATTTAATTGTTTTACAACCTCGTTTTAATCATTTTCTGTTTTATTTCATCGCTTAATTTAGTTTATTTTCCTAGCTACAATCGTGACAACAAAACCCATAAAAATATAGCTTACGTCTATACACAACTTAGGAATCGTTAGAAATTAGACAACGTCACCCCGTGGATTTGATCCCTAAATACTACTTCGCGTGTTGTACTCTTGCAGCCTAGTAAAAGGGTAAACCCAACACGTCGGTAACCATTCCGACAGTGTCAGTGTCAATGGAGAGCTCGAAGGCTTTTTCACCAGTTCTCGGGGTCTTCGTCAAGGCTGTTCCCTATCACCATATCTATTTGTCATTGCTATAAACGTCTTATCTCACCGGTTGAACAAAGCTGCGAACGAGGGAAAAATTGGCTACCATCACATGTGTAGTAAGGTCAGCCTTACCCATCTTAGCTTTGCGGACGACATGGTCGTATATATGGATGGATCTGAATCTTCGCTGCGAGGCACTATAGACGTGGTACAAGATTTCGAAAAGGAGTCCGGTTTGGCTATAAATGCAACGAAATCTTCACTCTTTATAGCCGGAAGTACACATAATAGTCTTCTGTCGATAGCACACGAACATGCCATTCCGATTGAGACACTTCCTATCCGTTACTTGGGGCTTCCTCTCACTATAAAGAGCATGAACCGTTTGGATTACGAGCCATTGATTGATAGAATCAGATCATGATTCCTCGCTTGGTCTAGTAAAACGTTATCGTTCTCAGGGAGACTTCAACTCATCCTCTCGGTTATCAATAGCATTACAAATTTCTGGAGTTCGGCTTTCAAACTCACAAAGCGATGTTATGCTACAGTTGAAGGTATGTGCGCTGCATTTCTCTGGTACGGTTCTCCTCATGTTACCACCAAAGCTAAAGTAGCTTGGGAAGATGTTTGTCTTCCTAAGAGAGAAGGTGGCCTCGACATTCAAAGATTGTATGATCAAGCCCGTGTCTTCTCTCTTAAACTTATATGGCGATTATTATCAAAAAAAAATGTACAAAGGCTCTTGGATATGGCGTAAGCTTCTCAAAATGCGACCATTAGCAGCTACTTTTATCATATCAGAGGTTCGTGATGGTGCCTCTACACACTTCTGGTTTGACAATTGGCTTCCTATCGGTCCACTCTTAGCCATTACAGGAGAAGCTGGTACAAGAATTCTGGGAATTAATCGCACAACAAGAGTTTCAGAGGTGAGCAACGATAATGGGCGGCGTATACGTCGCAGCCGAGGACTTCATGTCCAAGAGATTCTCCATCAAATCAGAATGGCTCTGATTCCGAGTCTTACAACGGATAAGGACTTCTAGAAACATGATACTAATGTGTTCAAAAGAGAATTCTCTTCAACAAAACCTTGGGACCAGATCCGCACTCATAGACAACAAGTGGATTAGTGGAAGATAGTATGGTTTAGTCATGCAATACCGCACCACCCTTTCATTACTTGGCTCACGTTCCGTGACAAACTCGCAACATGGGATCGCCGTCGTCAGTGGGGAATAATCCACCATGTGTGTTATGTGGTGAACCTGATGAGACAAGAGATCATCTCTTTTTCGCTTGTCCGTTTTCATTCACGATGTGTTCGATTCTAAGCTCAGGATTACTTGGCTCAAGGATAAATCCGGACTGGTTCTCCACAGTGAACTCAATAAAGCGCAATAGACTCTGCGAACATGACCTCCTTCTGCTGAAACTAGAGTTCCAAGCTTTGATCTTTGAGTTGTGGAAAGAGAGAAATGGGAGACGCCATCAAGGAACATCCCATTCTCCTCATCATATTGCTCATATTGTTCATCAAGGAATCCAAAATTGCATCGTCTCCACCCATACTGACCCGAATGACAACATCAACACCCTCCTAACGTGTTGGAACGCAATTTTCTGCCTCACAAACTGATGGAGCGGAAGCACGAAAGGGGATCTTGTTCCTCACGTTCCCGGGAAGCGAGAAGAAGCAAGAAGAAAACTCTGTTTTCTTCACGAAAAACAGAGGGTCGAGGTTTGTAAAGAAACTTTTCTTTGCAAAGCTCTGTGAAAGAAACAAATCTTCTTAATTCAATTCAACGTGCCTCTTTACAAGTCTTAGAGGTCTTTAAATAGGGAAGCAAAAGAAAACAAACTCCTAAAAGAAATAGAAAACGATAGAAAAAGGAAACAACTTAGAAAAGGAAAATTCAAAACAAAAGGAAAACGTGCCAAAGAAGAAAGGATGCGCTGCATCAGGTCTCCCCGGGTAGCTGAAGATTCGACCCCGAATCTGGTTCTTCATTTTCGCCTCGATATGGATAAAGATGCTTGACATTGAAGACATCATGTGTACGAATATGATCCAGTAGACGTAATTTGTAAGCGTTTGCGTTGATGTGTTGGATGACTTCAATAGGACCAATCTTCCGTAACTTGAGTTTATTGTACTCATGAGCAGAGAATCTGTCTTTCGTTAAAACGATCCACACAAGATCACCTGGTTCGAAAATAACTTCACGTCGATGTTTATCTGCAGCTTGCTTGTACGATTATGCTGATTTCTCCAAATGCGTCTGAGCTTGTTGATGAACACTTTGTAGCTCCTCTACAAAATCAATTGCTTGGCCGTGTAGACGAGTTAGGTCTGGTGCTGCTGTTAAGTCCAAAGGACCCCAAGGTAGAATACCATAAATTACCTTGAAAGGACAAAAACCCAAGCTTCGATTATGAGCATGATTGTGAGCAAATTCTGCATGAGCAAGTTTTGCGTCCCAAGACTTGATATTATCACCCACAAGGCTACGCAACATGTTACCCAATGCACGATTAGTGACCTCCGTTTGACCGTCGGTTTGAGGATGGTAAGCGGTACTCATGGCCAAGTTTGTGTTGAGAAGCTTCCATAAAGAACGCCAAAAATGACTCAAGAAGCGAGTATCACGATCATAAACAATTGATGATGGCAATCCATGAAGTCGATAAACCTCTCGAAAGAATAACAATGCTACTTGAACCGCATCTGTCGTCCTTTTACAAGGAATAAAATAAGGCATCTTAGAAAACCTATCGACAACCACAAAGATAGAATCATGCCACGTTGTGTCCGCGGTAGGCCCAAGACGAAATCCATGCTAATGTCAGTCCACGGTTGTGTTGGAATTGGTAAAGGCATATATAAACCTGCATTAGTTGCCTTACCTTTGGCCTGTTGGCATGCACGACACCGTTCCACATATCGTTCCACGTCGCGACGAAGAGACGGCCAAAAATAGTTGGAAGAGACAAGGTGGAGAGTTCGATCCCGACCATCATGACCTTCGGAATGAAGTTGCTCGATGATACGTAAACGAAGATTGTAGACAGGAATGCATAATTGAGTACCTTTGAATAAAAACCCATCGATAAGTGTGAATTCACGATGAAAACCAGACTGCACTTCCACCCAGATTCGTCCAAAGTAAGGATCTGTCGCATATAAGTCGCTAAACGAAGCAAAACCTAACACTGAATTGTGCATCACGGTGAGAAGGGAATGACGTCTACTCAATGCATCTGCTACGCGATTTAGTTTACGGGCCTGGTGCTTGATTGTGAATGTAAATTGTTGTAGAAAGGCAATCCAAGATGCATGTCGAGCTGAAACTTTAGCTTGGCTGTCAAGATGTCGCAAGGCGTCGTGATCTGTGAATAATACAAAGTCGCGATGGCACAAGTAATGTTTCTAGTGCTTGATGGCTTGTACAATCGAATAAAATTCTACGTCATAGGTATTATAGCGACTTCGAGCCCCGGAGAGTTTTCACTGAAGTATGCGACATGTCGATTTTGTTGACTCAATACAGCTCCTATATATTCCAAGCTTCGAAGCATCGCAATGTAACTCAAAGGTGAGTGAAAAATCGGGTAAGACTAAAACTGGGGTTGTGGTAAGCTTTGTCTTAATCACATCGAAAGCTGTAGCAGCCTCATTGGTCCATGAAAACTTCCCGTCGCGGATACAATCGGTGATAGGCGCCATAATACTGCTGAAGTGTGAAACAAATCGACGATAGAATGAAGCTAGGCCATGGAAGCTTCGAACATCGGTGATCGTTTTGGGAGTCGGCCAGGACTGTATGGCTGCGATTTTAGACTGATCCACGGCTAAACCATTGCTAGAGACGATGTAACCCAAAAACAAGACTTGAGCTGTTCCAAATTGACACTTTTGTCGAGCCCCTAACAAACTTTCCTTGCGTAGAACCTCAAGGACGTCGCGAAGGTGAGACAGATGGTCTGCTATTGACAAACTAAAGACGAGTATATCGTCGAAATATACCATCACGAACTTGCCAATAAACGGTCTTCGAGCTTGATTCATAACTCTCATGAACGTACTTGGAGCATTAGAAAGGCCAAATGGCATAACTAACCATTCGAACAATCCTTCTCGCATCTTAAAAGCTGTCTTCCACTCATCGTCTGGGCGAATGCGAATTTGGTGATAACCACTTTTTAAATCGATTTTAGAGAAAACTGACGCCGAGCCAATCTGGTCCAAAAGATCATCCAACCTAGGAATTGGAAAACGATAACGAGCAGTAATCTTATTAATAGCCCGACTATCAACTCACATTCGCCACGATCCGTCTTTTTTTGGAACCAAAAGTGCAGGAACAGCACAAGGACTAAGGCTTTCCCGTACATGACCTTTGGCGAGAAGACTTTCTACTTGTCGTCGAAGTTCATCGTGTTCTTTTGGGCTCATTCGATAGTGAGGTCGATTGGGTAAAGTCGCGTCGGGTAGTATGGTGTTGAATATCCCTTAGTGGCGGTAGCACATTCGGTAATTATTCTGGAAAAACATCACTAAACTCATGTAGAAGAGAATCAAATGGTGTAGTAAAAGTAGTTGCTGTGGAAGGCACGGCTGGAACAGTAAGGACAGCAAAGGCAAATCCGGTGTCACGAAGTTCTTCTTCAAACGTTACTCGGGAACAAAATAAGGACACTTGTGGTGTGGCGTTGGATGAAGTTGTAGGAAGTGGAGACGGCATAGTTGGGTCCTTAGGAAGTAGAGTAATCGTTCTGTTATCAAACACAAAACGATATGTGTTTCGTTTACCGTCATGCGTAGTCTCGCGGTCATATTGCCAAGGCCTTCCAAAGATAAGATGGCCTACGTCCATTGGAGCAATATCGCAATATAATTGTCTTTGTAAACCGATCCAATGGAGAAAGAAACAAGTGTCCGGTGCGTGACGCGAATCTCTGTGCCTGTTTTCAACCAAGTTAGCTCATAAGGTGTTGGGTGAGCTTCTTTCTCGAGTCCTAGTTTCCGCACTGCATAATCAGAGACAATATTATGACTGCTTCCAGAATCAATAATGAATGTACACACTTTGCCTTTGACGGTGCAGGTCGATTGAAAAATATGTGTACGGAGCCATGGTTCTTCCAACGTTTGAGGCGCCAAACAGATGTGTCTAGTTACCAAGAGAGGACCGTGATCACCCCTGAGCTCCATATTATCCGGTAAATCCATGAGCTGAGCGTCATCATCATAAGAATCAAATTCTGGTTCACCTTCTTCAACCAAAAGACCACGTTTAATCTGTTTTGGACACGCCGTTTGAATATGTCCTGGTTCCCCACATGCAAAACAGCGTAGGGCATTAGGACGAGAAGAACGACGAAGATTAGGATCGTCGGTAGACAACGATGCTTGATTAGGGGCCGATAAACGAGAGACATTCGTTGCCTCCAGATTAGTGTTGGTGGTCTGATCTTGCGAATTTGCGCTGTGTAATCGAGAAGAAGCATTCCAGTTACCAGAGGAAGAACGAAATTGCCTTTCAAACGTAGCTGCACGTCGATGAGCTTCAGAGACCGTGTTTGGGTCAAATTGCTCTAACGCGTTCTAGAAGTGAGGTCGTAATCCACCGATAAAACGAGCGACGAGCTGAATTTCACTGTCATGTATCTCATTGCGCGTCATCAACAAGTAAAATTCCTCGGCATATTCATCTACCGTACGTGTTCCTTGGCGAAGGTTTTGTAGCCGTGTGAACATAGTACGATCAAAGTTATAAGGAAGAAACGTCTTTCGCAAGTGTTTCTTCAACTTATCCCAAGTTTCGATCTTCGATTTTCTCTCCCGAGCGCGAGTCGACTTCAATTGTAACCACCATGATGCTGCTTGTCCTTTGAATTTTGTGGCCACAAGAGCGACTTGACGATCTGCAGGGACTTTTTTAAATTCCAGTATTTCTTCAACTGTAACGATCCAGTCGATCAATTCCTCACCACGAATACTTCCCGTGAATTCTGGTAAGTCGGATTTAAATCCTGCTTCCCATCTTCGATCTTGTCTATCATTAAAAACTTGGTCACGATCTCCCTGACGAAGACGATTATCATGAGCCTGAATTGGAGTGAATGGATTTTCGTTAACAAAATCATCATCTTCATGAGCGTTAGGTTCACGGCGGTGGTGCTGTTGACCGATAGTTGTAATAGCATCCCGCAGAGATTGCTGTAGCGATGTATGAGATTGCTGAATGGATGTATGCAGATTCACCTGCATCTCATGGAGTGTTCTTCGTAATTCATCCCAATCATCTTGGTTAAAGTCTTTGTCTTTGTTCTGCTGTTGTGGAGGCATGATTAACGGCAGGAACGACGAAGCTCTGATACCAAAAGTGATGGAGCGGAAGCACGAAAGGGGATCTTGTTCCTCACTTTCCCGGGAAGCGAGAAGAAGCAAGAAGAAAACTCTGTTTTCTTCACGAAAAACAGAGGGTCGAGGTTTGTAAAGAAACTTTTCTTTGCAAAGCTCTGTGAAAGAAACAAATCTTCTTAATTCAATTCAACGTGCCTCTTTACAAGTCTTAGAGATCTTTAAATAGGGAAGCAAAATAAAACCAATTCCTAAAGGAAATAGAAAACGATAGAAAAAGAAAACAACTTAGAAAAGGAAAATTCAAAACAAAAGGAAAACGTGCCAAAGAAGAAAGGATGCGCTGCATCACAAACTAATCGTCTCAGCCATAAGAATCATGTGCTTTGTTTTTTCGATGTAATGCTCTGTTTTAAAGCTTCCGCTCATTCCCAGATTTTTTGTAAATATTCTTTTTTATCAATAATAATCACATTTCAAAAAAAAAAGTTTTCTCTTTTTATTTTTTGCATTTTAGCCCCTACAATTATATATCTCATAAATTTTTTTTGTTTGTTTATATTTTACTCCTACAATTTTATGTCTCATAAATATTTCACATATATCTTTATAATTCTATATGTAATTTATATTATAATATACCATCTTATTTATTATTATTGCGTATGGTATTTATTTAATGTATGTTTTATAGTTATTTATAAAAATCTAGTGATTTTAATTAATTAGATATAATCAATAGTGATTACTATAATGCAAAATACAAATTCTTTTGAAGTTGAATTTGAAGTATCTCTCCAAAAAAACATGTTTTTTTTTTTACCATCACTATTAGAGAGAAACACCTCAAACTTCATATTTGAAGTTTAGCAAACTTCAAATATACAATATCTTTTGTAGATGCTCTAATAGCAAAAGTTATTATAAAAATATATTGATTTTTGGGTCCTTTAATAAAATAAAAATTCAGAGGATGAGTTTTTTTTTATGTGTCATTCATTTTTTCCAAATGTTTATGGGCCATTGAACTGCGCACCTTTACTCTATCCATTTGGGTTGGACCTGCTGAAAATATGTACGTATTTACCAATTGGAATGCAGACTAATACGAAACAAAAAGAGTGAGTAGTTAGTGATCATTAGTTAGACTATACATAATGGTGCGTAGTAGAAGGAAGTAAATAGGAGATTTGGCCGGTGATCATGCTTATCCTGTTTCATTCCTTTTCTAACGGGAGCCTTATCAACATCTCTATGGCAGTCACTTGAAACACTATTATGTATTTATGCCTTTAATGTGTCGAGAGGTTGTAGGTCCATGCACACCTTAGCATTAAATTTTTCCCACCACCCAATCTTTTACAAATTCCTCCCATACCGTCAAAGGTTGGCTATATTCTTGTGGAGCTTTACTTACCTTAATAGCACCTTTTTTTTTTTTTTTACAGAATGACGCTGACACGAAGATCTCGTAATTCAATTCAAAGGCTCATTAAGGCAGATGGAGCTGTTTTAAGGGAGAAATGACAGAAATCTATGATGAATTTGACCAGTGTGCTTCAACGCTATTCTAAGTAACAGCTCTGTCATGATTAGTACTACATTAGGCGGTAGCTAGACTACTTGTGATACGACATCCACATAGGAATTTGAACTATAGAGATTCTGTTGGACGGAATACACTAGCTCTATTCTACTTGGACTTAATCTAACTTAATTTTCTCATCAAAAGTTTTAGACAAAGCAACGAACCAGACATTCATGACATCTTATCATTTTACCACTTTTTGTTATACATGAATGACCACAATAAAGATAAATTGATATCTCCATTGCTCCACACAAGCTCCACACGATCAAGGGCCAACTTCCAAGTTCCACACAAGCCTCCATAGCTTCTAAAGTACCTAAAGACACTCCAAAATACAACAAAACATGCTAGAACTAACTAAGACTCACTATACTCTAAAATGCATGAAAAAGCTAAGGAAAACCATGAAAATGCAAGTGAATGATACAAAAACTACCTAAAATGAATGCAATGAATGACCAAATAATGCGAATATTACGTACCCGTTGTAGGATCAAGCTAAAACGTAGTTCGATTAAGTACAATGATCCTTCTTACAAAAGAAAGATATTCGCTCGAGGTTCTCTTAGGAAGAAGATAACTTCACTTCTCCTATAGAACCCGAGTTGCAAGTAGAAAGTATTTAGTGTTTTGTGTGTGTCTCTCTTTACGGAATAGTCCCTTTCCAATGATGACCTCCTCTCCTTTTTATATTGATCTTCCTTCATTTGAGCTCCTCATTGTGTAACGTCTCCATTTATTCCGCTTGATTCGCCATGAATGGTCTTTAATTCTCAGAATATGGTCATTGCGGGTTGACTGATGGATTAACATTTATTCCCCTTCGACCGTAAGTGACTCCAATATACTTTTCAGCTCGAAATTTACAGTTCAACTCTTTCAGCTTGTTTATGTCTTCCACTTCGCCGGCGTTTAATGACTCATTCTCAGCCATTAATTGGTGAATAAATCATCCAATTAATGATAAAATATGACCGTTGACCATCTTCAATTATCTTTTATTGTTGACTCTTTGACCATCTCAAACTAAGTGGGTTTCTTGGGTTTATAGAGATACTGAGCCTCCAAATAAATAGCCCAAATCCATTATGGGGATCCTCCATCAACAGTTCTGAAACAGATTAAACATGTATGGATATCGGCCCAATCTATATACATGATATTTTAATGAAAAAAAACATAAATTTTAAATCTTATATATAAATGCTTGTCTTAAAACTCAGATGAATCACTTAGCACCATGCAAAACTTATTTTAGACGAATGTTACAATGTAAAAAATACTATATTTTAAAGTAAAAATGCTATATTAAAAACAAAATATATTCGAAGCATGTCACAAACCTCTATTTTTTTTTTTTGCATAAAATCAAGATTTACTATTTATCCAAAGCATATCAGCATGCAAGAAATCACTTCAAAAAATAACTCAAATTTTAAAAACAACTTGATGTTACCAAACAAGACAAACATTTTCGAACTTTAACTTTTTCATGGCCCCTCCTCTCCCATCGCCGCAAATACCAAGTCTCCTCTCCCATCGCCGCACTATATATATATAAATAAAAACATTTCCTATGAAAAGAAAACATCTCTCCTATTAAACAAAAAACAAAAAAAAACAATTATATTCCGGAAACATATCAAAGATCTCAAACAATGTCTTCATTTGTTGGATTGGTTCCTATCTTGGCCATAGTGACCATACAACTCCTTCTTTTACGCAGCGTTTCGTCCCTGAACCTGACCAATGAGTATCTACACCACGAATGCATCAACAGTCAAGGAAAATACAAGAAGGGAAGTCCATTCGAAGATAACTTCAACAGTGTCCTCCGTTCCCTCTATACTACTGGCAATCTTCGCCCCGGTTTCGACGACTCCGAAAAAGGTGAAGGTCTCAATAAAGTCTACGTGCGACTCCAATGCCGGGCCGACTCCTACTGGTCCAAGTGCCGCCCTTGCATTGCCACCGCCATCGCTGGGGTAACGTCACTTCAGTATTATTAATTAGCAGTCAGATACTTATTTACATGCATGCCCGGTTCCAGGCATAGATCAAGATTGTTTTTGCACAGACCAAAAATATATTTTACAAAAATTGATCATAATTTAGGGCCCATATATTAGGAATATATATTTATGTTATTAAATAAGGTCCTAATGTATATAAGTTCAGACGGGTGACCAGTAGAGGAACATTGCCCATGATAAATATAAGTTACATGCAGAAGTGTAAATGTGTTTCTTCTGTTTCATCTTACATGACTAAGACCATTCACGATGGAGGTGTTGAATTTTTAATTCAAAAGTTGAAACCTTTCAATGATGTGTTAAAATTTTTTTTGAATCTTACGTGGATTAAGTTGAGTTGAAAAATTTCAATATATTGAATCTTAAATAGTGGGACACATGGCATAATGCTATTGAAAAAACAAAAATTTCGGTGGAAATAATATAACAACTTGGACTTCAATTGGAGAGAGAATGGGGCTGAGATACATATATATTTTTTTTTACATCTACATTATTTAAGGTAATTATTGTATATGAAATTATATATTTTTAAAAAATATATATATACCAAAATTCATCATTTTTCATACTCTATAAATAGAGACTTGTTTCATTAGATTTGGTCACAGAAAAAACCATCTTTTTAAACAATAATTTTCTATTTAACCTCTCATAAACTCTCGTTTTTGTCATTTTCTGTCTTCTTTGAGAAAATGGATCCAAACAATAACCCTTCTAACACCCAAAATTCTTCTAATTACCCTTTTAACTACCCAAATCCCAACAATTATCCATTTCAAAATCAATCCTCCAACCAACCCCGAAATATGTCAAATTATGGTTTTTCACCAAGTTTCTTCATGCCGTCAGCTATTCCAAACTATCATCCATATTACGGTTCGGCGATGTCATATTCATCACAACCACCCCCTTATTCTTCTACTCTGGCGGGTAATGAAATTGTTCTGGACTCTGGAGCAATTGAATTTCCCGGATTTTCTACACAAATGGCTCTTGGTGGTATAAGTGGCGTTAATGAAGCCACTCCAAGTGCAGACGATTCAACCCCTGCTCCCCGGAAAAGCCCCAAATGGACCACTGAGCAAAACTTGGTGCTACTGAGTGGGTGGATCAAATATGGAACAGACAGCGTTATTGGTAGAAACCAAAAGAGTGAATCATTTTGGGGTAAAATTGCTGAGTATTGTAATGAGCATTGCTCATTTGATCCTCCGCGTGGAGGAGTTTCATGCAGAAATCATTACAACTACATGAACCAAAAATTGGGAAAATGGATTGGCGCTTACGATAACACTAAGCGTATGCAACAAAGCGGGTGGTCGGAGCAAGATGTCTTGGCGAAAGCGCATGAAATATATTCAGGTGGTGGTAATGGAAATTTTAATTTAATGAAATAATGGATCGCTGTCCGTGATCAACCACGTTATGGTTGTCAGGTAGGAGGAAATACTGGCTCTGGAAGCAGTGGATCTAAGAGAGCCCACGAGAGTGATGCTAGTGACTCCAACTCTGTAGGATCCATTGCTCGTCCAATGGGGAGGGATGCAGCTGAGAAAAAAGCTAAAAAGAAAGGTAAGGGCGTAACCTTGGAAGTGGTCAACGAAGATTTTAATGTATACAAACAAATCAAGGCGCAAGAGTTGGAACGCTTGGAAAAAATAGCCATGTTGCAAGAGGAGGCAAACCGAAGGCAAGAGGAGGCAACCCAAAGGCAAGAGGAGGCAAACCAATTGATGAAAGAAAAGACTCGGGCAAAGAAGATGAAGATGTGGATGAAGCTAAGTGAAAAGGACCGTCTCAATGACCAGGGCAGAGAGCTGTTGCAGCAGTTGAGCTACGAATTATTTGGAAATTAATTGTAGTAACAAGTGGCTACCTGTATCATGTCACTCCATGCTTGTCTGTATCATGTCACTCCATGCTTGTCTGTATCATGTCACTCCACGAATTATTTTGTTTGTCACTTTCTCCTTTAATAATGTTTGTTGTCAGTTGATGCTTTAATAATGTTATATTGTCACGTTATGCTTTAATAATAGAGAATCTAATCCTGCAACCACTCAACATGTTTTGATAATGCTGTCAAGTGCCCGTGACTTTTAATGGCAGAATCTTATCTCCAACCACTCAATCTATTGGTTCCATTTTCTTATAAATGGGACTCATTCTTCCATTTATGTACCAATATCACAAATCTAATCTTACTAAAAAATTCTCAATGGATCCATCAAAATTTCCTTTTGATATTGAAGCTTACAAAAGGCAGTATGAAATTAAAGATAGGTACATCCTCAACCATTTTAGTGAGCGTCGTAAGAAAATAGAGGAAGATTATCCACCTCGTAGCAAGAGAAGATACTTCCGGAGAGATCATGCAACGGCAAATCAAAGACTGATTGACGACTACTTTTCCACTCAACCTACATATGACAATGCAATGTTTCGTCGGCGATTCCGGATGCAAAAAGATGTTTTCCTTCGGATTGTTGGGGACCTATCAAGCAGTGAAAACTACTTCACCCAACGATTTGACGCAGCCAATAAAGAAGGTATATCTCCATTAGCAAAATGTACCACAACCATGCGAATGTTAGCATATGGTGTGGCGGCCGACGCGGTGGATGAATACATCAAAATTGGAGGTACTACAGCTATGGAGTGCTTGCGTAAATTCTGTAAGGGAATCATACAATGGTACGAGCAAATGTATCTTAGAGCCCCAACTCAAGATGACCTGCAGAGAATTTTGCATGTTAGTGAAATGCGAGGGTTCCCGGGGATGATTGGGAGTATTGATTGCATGCACTGGGAATAGAAAAATTGTCCTACAGCGTGGGAAGGTCAATTTACTCGGAGAGATAAGGGAACCACCACTGTTATTCTTGAAGCAGTTGCATCTCATGATCTATGGATCTGACATGCATTTTTCGGATGTCCGGGCACATTGAACGATATAAACGTTCTTGACCGTTCACCAGTGTTCGATGATGTTGAACAGGGAAATACTCCAAGAGTAAACTTCTTCGTGAACCAACGCCCGTATGATATGGCATACTATCTAGCTGACGGTATCTATCCTTCTTATCCAACTTTCGTCAAATCAATTAGACTTCCTCAGAGTGAACCAGACAAGTTATTTGCATAACATCAGGAGGGATGTCGAAAGGACATTGAACGTGCATTTGGAGTGTTGCAGGCTCGATTTAAAATCATTTGTGAACCAGCTCGCATGTGGGACATAGCCGATTTGGCTATCATCATGAGGTCATGTATCATATTGCATAATATGATTGTTGAGGATGAACAAGATACATATGCTCAAAATTGGACCGATTATGATCAATCTGAGGCAAGTGGGTCTAGTACACCGCAATCATTCTCGACCGAGATGCTACCTGCATTTACAAATCATGTGCGTACTAGATCTGAGTTGCGTGATTCAAATATACATCACGAATTGCAAGCAGATCTAGTCAAACACATATGGACAAAATTCGGAATGTTTCATAATTAAAGATATGTTTAAGTTTGTGAGTTGAGTCTATTGTACTAATTAAGTTATATGTGTTTTATTACTTGTGTCATGTGCTTATTCGTGTATTGTATTGCATTTTAAGTTTTTTTGTAATTTTGTTTGTTTTAATAATGACTCTCTCTATTTCTCGTCTTTAGTACTTGCAGTTTTTTTTAATTAAGAATACAAAATAAAAAGAAACAAAATTATTGAAAAAATTATTTAACTCTTAATTATTTTAATTTAATTTCAATCGATAATTGTTATTAATATGTAATCATAAAAACTAAAACATAAAAGAAAACAAATATGTAAAATAAAAATAGTGGAGTAAAGTGTTGAATTTTATTAAACAAAACCATTGTAAGGTGTGAAAATTTAGTGGGTGTTGAATAATTAGGTAGAAGTGAGAGAAGATGATTTGGAGTGTTAAAAAGTGAAAATAGGGTGTTGAATTTTTTTTCCATTGTACATAGCCTAAGTGCTGATCCTAATACTCTACATGGATCTTGGATGATGAAACTAATAGGCATTTAGTACCAAAAAGAAAAGAAAGAGTATATATGACTAGATTAGATCCCGCGTGATACGCGAAAGAGTAATAAAATATTTTAATTTTAAAATTGACTATAGTAGGATCCGCATATATGCAGACTTATAATTTAATATTTTATAATCTGTGAAACAAAATAAAATACGAAAAACTGAAAATTTAAATCACACGTAAAAATAAATAATATATATATTAAGAAACGAAGTTTCCAATAAAATTAATACATACCTTGAATGAAGAATTTAGTGAAACAAATGCAGTAAATAGCTTTGGAAACGATTATTAGACTTTTGATTTTTTTTTGTGTGTAATTCACATACTACCAAATTTTTTATATAGAGATGAGAAATTAGAATTTTTTTTAAGAATTAGTAATTCATTGTTTAATTTCCTTAATCTAAACAAAAAAAACTAAGGACTTTATTTTCTCTTTTTTATTAACATTGACTTTTAAAATAAATTTAAATTTTCTATTTTTTTTTTGTTTAGTAACTTTACATTTTAAGGTTAAAAATAAGTTATTATTTTTTGAATTAGTCGATAATTTTTTCCATTATTAATTTTTAATTTTCCGATTTTTATTAACTTTGTCTTTTAAGATATATTTACTTGTTTTTGGTCAGCAATAAATTTACATTTTCTATTTTTCTTTTTTGTTTAATAGGTAATTTTAGGATTAGAAATCCATTATAAATTTAGTAAAAAATATTGGAAATTTTTTATACACATTTTAGAATCTAATCGTTGACACAAGTGACGATCATGTGAGTTACAAACTTTGAAACATTCAATTTTATATAATAAGATAACCCGCTTAATTATGATTTGTATAATCTTATTATATAAAGATGAATCGCTGAATGTGAGTATGACACATATGATAACTATAAGTCACGGGATTGCAACATGTGTCATCGTGAATTCAGATGGTGACATGTGTCAATGTAATAATATACACATTCCAAAAAAATTATTTTTAAGAAAATGAAAACTAAATCGAAAAAAGTAAAAAGTTAGAGAAAAAATAGGTGTCATCGTTAATTTATATAGTGACATGTGTCAATGTAATATTACAAACTTTCCAAAAAAGGAAAGAAAATTGTGTTTAAAAAAATGGAAACTAATAAAATCGAAAAAGTAAAATATGAGCAAATTAGAATATACAAAAAAAAAAAATGTAAACTATTAAATCTATATACGATTCATAATATATCAAATTAGGAAATATTGATTCTATCACAAAAAAGGTGTTTCCCCTTTCAAAAAAAAAAATAATCGAAAAAAAACGAAAGGAAAGGAAACAAAAGCCTAAGAGAGTCTTATTTGGCCGAAATATTTGATAAGGAAACCCATAGTTCGTTTGTGAGAAGTTTAGACGCCATTCGTTTCAAAGCCCGCTGAAAATGTTGTCTTATTTGGCCGAAATATTTGATAAGGCAACCCATGGTCTAGTAAAATGTTGTCTTTTGCTGAAAGACTACCAAACTTATTCAATCGGTTATAGCGAGTATTACGAACTTTTGGTGCTCTATTTTTTGCTTGCCAAAAAGGTGTTTTGAAACTATAGAAAGAATGTGAGCCACTTTCTTATGGTCTGGCTCACCACACGTGACTACGAAAACAAAGGTGGCTTGGGATGATGTTTGCTTACCAAAGAGAGACGGAGGTCTAGGCATTCGCCGAATGCACGACGCTTCTCGTGTTTTCTCGCTCAAGCAGATTTAGAGGCTATTCACAAGTTTAGGATCCTTATGAGTTGCTTGGACTCGTCATTATCTTCTACGAAACTCATCTTTCTTTTATGCACGAGAAGGAAGTCGAGGATCATGAATTTGGAAAAAGCTTCTTAAACTTCGCCAACTCGTGCCATGTAATCTGGAGAGTGCGGCAGTAGGGAGATGAGTGATTCAACATGAACATGTCTACTCCCCAACTACTTCAACATGAACCGGGCAGTAATGCCCGAGAAGGTAAAATCATAGACAACCAGGTAACAATACCCAGGAAGGTAAGAGAAACCCGATATACCTTAAAAGGTTATCCGGAAAGGTAATATAAAACTCATTATACGCGGGATTGTGTTTTATTTTCCCTCCATCAATACTTTGAAATAAGTTGACTCTCATACTAAGCCTATAACTGGCTGATTTTGGCGTATATGATATGTGAAAGTGACTGATCGGGAAAAGAGTCAAAATCAACTTCTACTAAATTCGATGTGCTGAAAAAAACTTGAACTAAAGTACAGTGCAATTTCCTACCTTCCGGACATAAAATTCAAATTTCCTACCCAAACTATTGAATCTAACCCAAATCCAGCATTGACCACAAATCCGTTAGTCAAACCGTTAACAGCACTGACTCAGCAGTCTGAGTCAGCTGCCACGTCAATCGTCATTTTTTTAAGAATGATATCATTTTCTATATATATATTTGTCAAAAAATTTAATATTCCATTAATCTTAATTACCTAAATATGATTGTATTTAAATCTCAATTTTTATGTTGTTAATTTTCTTTTAATCATACGAGCTAAAAATATATAATTAATTATTCTTTGTGGAACTATGTTTTAAAGGAATATAAATTTCATATATATGGTATGCGAGCCCCGGTCCGTAGGAACCAACGCAACCCGGTATCTGAGCCCCGGTCAGGTATTCCTATAAATCAAACCCTCACTCCCTAGAGACAGGAGATCCGATTTTTTTCACTCTCTTTGAGAACTCTCTGAAAATACTTAGCATTTCTTTTGGCACTCGAGCCCAAGTCTCACTTTGATTCTAAGGGATATTTCGTCTTGTTGCTGGAATATCTCGTTCATCCTCAACTACCTAACCACTTTCACTCAAATCTGTCCAGATACTTCGCGGATCCATCATTCCTCAGGATCCGGAGTCACCTTATCTATCTTTCCTAAGTTTTTCCGACTCTTTCTTGTTTCCGACGCCAATCTTAATTTGTGGTCTTTCAACTATTTTCTTACTTGAGCGCCGGAGAATCATCAGAAAACACACCTACATCGTGTTTTCCGAACTTTGACCCGACTTGCTTTGTGGTGTAAGAGATCTCCCAACTGGACGTATTATACCCGAAACAACTGGTTTTCTAATTTTTTTTATTTTTTGTGTAATAGGAATTAGAAAACTTCTTTGAGAAGTTTTAACTCCTATTATATGGACGTGAATATGTAAATTTATTTTGTTTGTGAGGTTTTCGCCTTTCTCTTGAGAGTGGAGTAAGACGATCGTAACCATATTGCTCACAAAATGAGCCCATAGTTTCACCGAAACTAAATTTTCTAGTTTGTTTTTTATCTTTATGTTCTTGACAAATTAGTAATCCTTCTTTCTTAACAAAGGCAAACAATTGACCATAAGTTATGGAATCTCGGTATTGGTTGTTGATGCTGCTAGGGTTTATCGTAGCTTCAGGTAATAATATCTATAACCCTAGGTATCTGCAAGTGCACAACAGTGTGATATAGTACTTAAGGTATCGATCCACAAGGAATCCTCGCTTACTTGCAAAATCTTAGAACCATAATTAGTAAGGAAGTCTAAGACGAAAAGGAGATTTTTGGATAGGTTATCACGATTTCTAGATGAATACAAAGAATTAAAATAAAACGCGATTAACAATAATAAAACTAATGTTGAGTCGACGAGAATATCTCCGGAGCATGTTCGATTCAAAGCACGATAATAAAGCTCTTAGTAAAAATTGATTCTAGCAAACTCCACGAATTGGAACACGGAATTGTGTATAGCCTACTGTCGTAAGATTCGTCGTCTCGCCTCTGCAATTCCTTTCCATCTTTACGATTTGGTATTGTATTTTTTTCAATTTATGTTCTTCAATTGTCTTTACATATATCAATTACCTTGTTATAGAAATCGAGGTTCTTACATTTAGAGCTAGTGACATCACACTACATTCGTCTAGTCAGCTTTCGTTGCTAGCCACACATAAAATTATGCAATAAAGTTAAGTTCGTAAACATTCACGACACTCTAGAAGTATGCTTTCGCATCTTATAGCGAAATCCGCTCCCTATAGACTAGTCTGATATATAGATTTATCACTTATGTGGCTCTAATCTACCTAGGATTAGTCTCTAGTTCGCGATGCTAGATCCATGCAGTAATAACAAATCTATTGGAAAGAGTTATAGAATACGGCTAAGTTTATCTCGTGAAATCCTTACCGAACATAATTGATCTCCTTCGATGGATCCCTTAACTCAACGACTAACAAATCGAACATAAAGAAAGCAAAAACCAGATAGATGAATGCATAATAGATAAATCAGAATAGAAAATAGGGTTCAAGAGAAATCTCTATCTCCCTAAACAAAGAACGAAGAACGAAGAACAAAAGAACATAAAAAGCTAAGAAATTGTGAATGTTGGCTCCCAGAAGGGGCACACCATGGTGACCTAAGAGGCACACTGCATGGCACACGAATTAGGGTCCTTAAAACATGTATTTATAGGTCTCCTGCTCTTGTTTGGTCGTCATTAGGGTTTCCCCAAAGAATAGAGTTGAACGAGCTTCAAATGGATTTGCAAACGGGCTTTTTGGGACTTTTTGGTGCTGGACGCGGGTGTGGGTGTTCTGGCTGCGGCGAAATGCTTCCTGGCCGCGGCTGGAACTTCTCCAAAAGTGGCTGGAGGTCTTCTGGCCGCGGCTGGGAGCTTCCGAGACTGCACTGACGGGACTTTTAAATCTTCATATAACTTTTTATTGAACCGTTGGATCGTCCTCAAATCAAGTGGAATAGAAAGTTATCTGCTCCTTCTTTAATGTCTCCAAAATTATGCTGGATCAGACGGTGAGAAGATCCTCTTTGAGGGTTGAACTTCTGACGGTTTGACTCTTCGCCGAAAATCTGGTTTTTCTCTAATTTGAAAAGAGTCTTGACCCTACAAACATACGAAAACCGTAATAAAAACATATAAAAGCGAGTAAAACAATTTGCCTTAAAATCATAGATAAAAAGGGTAAAAATACGGTGTTCTCAGTTGTCTTCCAGCAAAATCTTTTAATTTACTAATTAATCTTTCTGGAAAGAATGATAGTAATCATGCAATAAACATTTCTTTCCAAAAGGGTTGATTACAATCATTCCTTTGGAATATATTTGTTATAAGTCTCCAAGGGTTGGACGTTTGTTAAAACAAGTTTCTTACTAGTTAGTTCTTCAGAAGGATTTCCTACGAAGTGCATAGTCATTGTGTGTAATATATAATACTTTTACAGCATTTTGGATTTGTTCTTCTTCGTAAAGTCCATCTTCTCCTTCTACCCATCTAGTTTCAGTATGGTTTATTATCGATCTTGAGATATTGTATCTAACAAATTATCCCACCAATATTTTAATGCTCCGTTAAATCCTGAAACTAGGAGGACACATGCTTGTTTGTCCGATAAGCCTTTAGCTTTATAGGCCAAACCAGCAATCCCCATTTGTTGGAATAGTTCATATTCCGATATACCGTATATGTTCCATTCATATATACCTTCGCCGGTGTAAAAGTTTGCGGTAAGAAACTTATGGTGTCCATCAAATAATAGGTCTGGTGGAGAGTGTCTAGGGTAATAGGATTTTTCCGATGGTTGAAGTTTTCTTTTTATACGATTAATTTCTACTTCTTCGTTAGTTTCAATTTGACTATTTTCATCAATATTATTAAAACCTTTTATCTAGTCGTTCTAGCCTAGTTGAGATAGATTTTAAAATCTCATTTTCTGAAAAATTTAACTGGCTTGGTAAAAGGTTTGAAGAGAGGTGGTGAAATAGAGCTAACCCTACAAGAAAACACCCTTTTTACGACGTTATATATCGATGTAAAACTGGTGTACCATCGAATTTACGACGAAACGTGAATCGTCGTAAATCGATCGACGTAAATCGGAAATCGTCGTAAATTCGTCGGAAACATTACGAGGGACAAAAAGGCGTTGTAAAGTTGTCGGCAAAAATTGTCGTAAATATTACTCCGAAGTTACGATGAATAGAAACACGTCGTAGCAACGATGGAAATTCGAAGGCAATTTACGACTAAACTACGACCAATTTAGGATGATTATTGGACATATATTCGTCGTAAATTCGAGGTGAATATTTCCTCGTAAATTCGTCGTAAGACAAGCACCGTCATAAAATCATCATAAAATCGTTATAAATTTACAACGACTTTACGTTGTTATTTTATTATAATTAATTAATGATTTATATTTATAATTTATTTTATTTTTTATAATTAAATTAAATTCAAAATAAAAAAAATTATTAGAATTTTTTATTATATAATAAAATTTTGTTACAAATATGAAAATCCTAATTATCGAGATCTATTACGAAATCGCCGAAATCCAGATTGTCTTGAGGAGCTTGTTGTCGTTGCTCTTCGGTCAAATCCTCCTCTCTCGGCTGACCATTTGTCCCGGCTACTTGTGCCGCTGCCGCCTTTTCCACTGTTCGTCGTCGTCGCTTTTCCTTCAAGAGGGCCGCGACATCCAGGATCCCGAGTGCTATGATCTTGATGAAGATTGAGTCGTACTCCGAAAGCTCATCATGAACCTTCTGCTGGTATGCGATTTAAGTTTCTTGTAGACTCGCAATCTTGGCACGTAAGACGACTGGATCTTCTTCTGGCGATCTTCGTCGCGGAGCATATGACGAGGCGGTCGGGACATCCCGAATAGATCCCATCCCTATGACCTTCCCCTTTTTCTTAGGGGCAAGCTACATTTAAAATTATAGTTTGAATTTAAAAATAACACTAAAAATTAATAATTACTAATTTATTCTATATACCTCCTCAAAGATCCGATCAATATTGGGTGTGGTCAACCCTCCAGACTGGACCGACGAACAGCCAGGTGATAGCTGAGAGAGCTGTGTCTCTCGCTCGGTGACCTTGTAAGTCACCTCGTTGAAGATCATCTCGGCCTTCTCTGAAACGAAGGCACCATTCTTCTTTTGGTGCGTCTGCTCAAAAACCTTCCTCATCGGAGGGAGTACACCTCCAATTTTGGTGGCCTAAGAAACAAAACACAACGTTCTTCAAATCAAGTAAATATATATAAACAAAATAATTTAAATAAATTTAATTACCATTTTTAGACGAACATCCGCAAAAGGCGTTTGACCGGCTGTATGAAGCAAAGCCACGGGCTTGCCGTCGGACCAACAATGTTGCGGGAAGTCGAACACTTCTCCGCAATAATCACCGACTACATATCCACCCAATACCGCACCAAGCTGTCCCAAACTGCTTTATCCATGTAAATGGGTCTGGCATCATCGCCATTGATCTTCCATAGTTTCTTCCATCGGAAACGTTGTTGTTGAGGCGATACTTGACCTTCGAGAGGAACAAATTCTCCACCTCAATATGAATAGATAGATCTCAGTCATATTTTTGTTGCATGAGAAACAAAATAATGAAATTAGATTAACTATATATATATATATATATAATAAAAATAATAGAAATTAAAAAAAAAATTAGGTATACCGCAAACATCTTGAACCATGTCTCCTTGATGTGTGTCGGGAGATGGGACCAGTTGGCATGAGGCTCGGAAAAATAGGACTTGACGATGTCAGAAATCGTGCGTCCAAATACTGCTTTCCACACCAACACTGAAACAATAATTAAAAAAATATATTAATTAAATAGAAATATGTAATAATGAATGTAATTAAAAAAAAAACCTTTACCATTCTGCTCCGTCGATACAGTCCGGGTCTAATCTCTTAAGTCTATGCCGGCCCGGCTGTGCAAGCAAATCTTGGACCGTCATATGGGGCCGGCGCACGTCCTACACCTTGCGGAACATGAGGTGGTGGTGGCGGTGGAGCACTCTGTGTTTGCGTCGGCGGGATGACATCCGTCTCAGTAGCTGAAGAAGACGCATGATATCTGCCGGCCGATGTCCCACCAGCATAACACAAAAACTGAGCGTAGTGGTTACGATGAGATTGTCTCATCTGCATTAAAAGAACAAAAACAATTAGATTTTTAAAATCAATCTAAACAATTTCATTACTATCCTAAAATTATATGAAAATTAATTTTATTCTGTTCATATCTATCAATTTTATTCCATTTCTATCTACCTATTTCGTTCCATTTCCTATATATACTAACCTAATTTATATACAAATTAAAATAAAAAACTTAAATTTTTACCTTTTTTGAGAGGTATTAGCGAGAGGCGAGAAAGATTTGATTTGAGATTTGAGAGAGAATGACCAAATGAAGATCTGAGCGTGTTTATATAGATTTTGTGATCGTCGTAAAATCGTTGTAAATTTACGACGATTCCTCACAAAATCGTCGTAATATTTAGAATTCGAGTTTTTCGTTTTCCCACACACGGCAAATTAAATTCAACATTTACGATGATTTTACGATGATTCCTCGTAAAATCGTCGTAAATGTTGAATTACAAGTTTGATTTTCTCACACCCGGGAACAGTTCAATTTCAATTTTACGACGATTTTACGAGAAGTCGTCGTAAACTTGATTTTTTTTATAAAAATTGTTTTCTTTTATTTGATCATATTTAGTTTTTTAAAAATCGTAATCGACCATCTTCCTTAGTAATATTAGATATTGTAAATAGCACATACTATTAATAAGGAAAATGTCTAGATTACGATTTTTGAAAACTTTCTAAAGTTTCAAAAAATTACATGCATCGTTGCTCTTATAATTTAGGCGATTGAAGAGGACTAGCTACACCGATCTCCGATTTTAACGGAGACCGATGTAGCCCTCCGCAATCGCCTAAGCATACTGTTTTGGATACCTTCAAATGATATCGTTGTTTGGAAAACCTTAGAAAACGAATATCTTACTAAGGACAACATATAGAATCTGATTTTAAGAATCCATAGAATGGTTTGTGTAAGTAGTGTGAGAAAACAAATGAGGATGGAAGAGTATTTATAGGTAAATATAGGAATTCACGTGAAATCGTCGAAAAATCGTCGTAATCTACAACGAATTTAGGACAACGACGAAATCACGAGGAATCGTCGTAATCTACAAAGAATTTACGACGACTCCTCGTGAATATAAGGTTTAGGGTATAGGGCATAGGTACGATGATTTTTACATCGATGACAACACAATTCGTCGTAAAATCGTCGTAACTTTACCACGATTTTACGACGATCCCTCGGAAATCCATCTAAACGTTTACCATAAACCCTAAATCGTCAAATCGTTATTTGAAGTCTTTAAAACATTAATTACTGACTTATTAACCAAAACGTTATTAGTACGTTTAATTTTTTAAGTTTGAAGCTGAACATATTATATACAAATGAAATAACTCGGATTCATTTCCGGACAACGACACATTCAATTCTTCATTATCTGATTCATCACTTTCTTCGAACTCATCTTCCTCATATTCTTCCTCTGTATCGTCTGAGAGATATTCAACTTGCATGTTTTGAGGATCTATCAAAAGGATGTCATCAGTGCTCTCATTTGGTTATGGCAGTTATAAAGCATAAATAGACTAATTTAACCATATATATGTATATTTATATACTTACGTCTCAAATGGACTAACTTCTTCGCAATTTATGAGGATATACATTTGGGCACTATGATAGTCATGTTTGTTGGCAAACCAAACTGACTTCACTCTTCCACATAATCGACCGGTTAAAGAAAAGATATATGGGACACCTTCAATAGCATATGTTTGTCCTACACCTTGATATACTCATATTTTACATGTTCTAGCATGCATTTCACTTAGAGTTTTGTGTCATTTACATGCATAATCATAATTTTGTCTTGCATTTAGGTCTCATTTAGAGTTTAGGACGTCTGCATTAAGTCCTAATGAGTCTTGCATTCATTTGAAGTGTTTTCTAGGTGTTTGGAGATATTTTGAGGATGTTTGGAGTGATGGAACATAGAGAAGGAAGGGGTCATCCGAACCGTCCAAAAGAACCTACCGAACGAAGGCTATCTGATCTGATTTAGCTTTGGAGGTGTTCATAAAAGTTGTAGAGAGATGAGTTATCTTTCTACCGGATTTTAAATCAAGTCATTCGGACGAGTGGTTTCGAAGATATGGCCGATTTGCTAAGGAGTCTCTGTCTGGCCGCCGAAAAGAAGAATGGACTTTCCAGAAGACTGTACCGACCCGTTCTGGGTCGGTATGCTGGATCGGTATCAGCACAGGAGGAAACACCAATCCAGATCAGCTCGGCATGAAGGCACAGGAAGATTAGTACCGACCCAGAATGGGTCGGTATTACGGCTCGGTACTATTCTCTCCGCATAGCTCCTTTGATCCAGACCCGACATGCCTGAAAGACCTGACTAAACGAAGGGTTTTCATTCGCAATTAGCCTTACCAGTCTTCATGAAAGTTGTAGAGGGGTGAGTTAGCTTGCCCGAGGAGTCGGAATCGGGTCGTTCGGATTTCAGGTTCAGGAGTTATAGCGGATTTACGAAGTGTATGTCCATCTGTGCCGACCCATTTCCAAGCGGTACAAATGATCGGAATGACATCAGGGATTTGTACCGACCCAGGACTGGTCGGTACTAATCTTTCCAACCAAGCTTCACTTCCATGCCGGCCAAATTCCACCCGACGTGCATCGTTCGTCTACAACAACACCGACCCGTCCTTCAGTGCTATGGCATGCTCGGCATCGATCCTCAAAGTTCAATACCGACCTATCCTGGTGCGGTACAATTGCTCGGTACTGGGGCAAATATTAGTACCGACCTGCCCTAGCTCGTTACACTTGATCGGTACAAAACCACTTCCTAATCCGTCCTCGTGAAGCCAGCCGAAGTGATTCAAAGATCAGGCCAAATGAAGAACTTACACTAGGATTTAGCTTCGGAAGTCTTCATAGAAGTTGTAGATTATTTAGTTAGCTGACTTCTGGAGGTGGTTTCATGTCATTCTGATCCGTGGTTAGAAAGATACATCAGAATTATCAGAGACATGTCTGTCTGGCGTCCAAACGAGTGCTGCTCCCAATACGACTTCTGAAAGATTAACCCATACAAAGGGTTTCCAATCCGATAAGTGGTTCAAGAGATATGGCGATTTTACCAAGTGTATGTAGACTAGTACCGACCGACTCCCGTGCGGCACACTCCGACCGGTATGACACGAGGGACTTGTGCCGATCCACCGTACCGACCCAGGACTGGTCGGTACAGACCACCAGAATCAGTCAAAAACCAGTTTTGGCCGGGTCAACACCCGGTTTGTTCCGGGTTGACCCGGTTCGCCCTTTTTGCCTTAAATACTCTTGAAACCTAATTTTTGTAGCAAGCTTTCTTCTTTCTAGAGTTGGGTTTTATCCCAAACTCTTCTTATGATTTTGGAGGGATTTTGATTGTTCTTCATACAAATGCCACTCTAGAGAAGATTTCTTCACCCTTATCTTTATATTAATGCATCTTCTTTGTCCTTATGTTTTTTTTATCTTTTGTTCTTCATGTTTAGACTTTAGGGTTTTTGTTGGTTTTTGGATCATGCTTGATTATTGATGGTTCGATGATTGATTTGTGATCTTATGTGCTTAATCATTGCTTTCCTTTCTTTCTAAGTGATCTTAATGCTAGATTGGACTTGAGAAATTCAACCTAGATCTTTGGGAATTTCACACCCAAAAGGTGTTTGATGAAATTCCCCAAAGAACTTAGAAAGAGATAAACATTCTTAACCTATGAGAGTAGTTGCTTAAGGTGTTTATTGGTTGATTTGAATATTGATCTTAATGCTTGCTAATCATTTCATCACAAATGAGAATTTGATCTTGATTTAGTGATTAGCAAAGTGATTAGTGCCTTGAGAGAGGATTAGTCATTATTAGTGATCTTAACCTAAGGAATAGCATAGATTGTGCGTATTAGCATCATTAGTCAATTGTCTTGATGATTAGATGATGACGATTTAGGTTACATCTTGTTAGATCCTTCACTTAGGTTGATCTTAAAGCTAGTTTTGGATTGAGAGATCAAAACTAGAGCTTAGGCATTTCACGCCCGAGAGGTGTTCGATGAAATGCTTGAACCAAACCTTTTGTGAGCCTTTCATGCCTAGCCAATGAAAGTTGATGTCTAGGGTGATTAGTGAACTAAGTGGAATTGGAGATTAAAGCTTGTTAATCATCTTATCACAAACGAGAGTTTGTTCTTGATTTGGTGATTAACAAAGTGATTAGTGTCACGAGAGTGGATTAGTCATAATTGTGAATTTCATGTTCTAGGATAGTGTTTAATTCAATATAAATCATCATTGTTTGTTCATTAATCATCTTCTTGATAGTTAATTCATTTTCTAACACTTCTAGCCTTTGTTTTCTTTCTTGCATTTTACTTTCTTAATCTAAAAACATAGAAACCCAAAAACATTTGCTCTAGCTTAGGAATGTTCATGTATTCTTAGTGCATTGATCTTAACCCCTATGGATTGACACCTCTTATGCTACAATGACAAGCATAGAGGAATTGATACGAACATAATAAAAATCCTTTATCACACCTCCATCATCATATCACCTTCGTGAGGGAGATGGATAGATAGGTGTTCCATAACATTAAAGAAGGCTCGGGGAGAATATTTTCTCCAAGCTGCACAACAAAATAGGAATAGTAGCATTAAGTTGTGCAATAGCATCTTCTGACAAAGTGCGAGTACAAAGATCCCGAAAAAACGCTCAAATGCCTACAATAACAAACACATATAAGGTAATAATGTTAATTTTCCATTTCATCTATATTATATTAATGTATCTATATGTGATTAAATTAAATGTACCTGCCATTGTTTCATGTACATTTACTGGTAGAACTTCAGCAAATGCGAAAGGAAGTAGTAGTTGCATAAATACGTGATAGTGGTGACTCTTCATCCCGAAAAACTTTTGCCATTTCTCAACACATTTATTTAGATTAGAAACGTATCCATCCGGGAACTTCACATCAAATGTCGCTCATTTGAACAAAGCTGACTTTTCTTCCGCACTCAATCGCAATATAGGAACATGTGCTTTCTCATTGCTTGTAATATGCAACTCATTCCGTGAACAAAGATCAGGCAAATCTAGTCTTGACTTACCGCTGTCTTTACTCCTTCCACGCACATTCAACATTGTATGCATGATGTTATCAAAAATGTTTTTCTCAATGTGCATGACATCCAGATTGTGTCTAAGCAAATGATCCTTCCAATACGGAAGCTTCCAGAATATGCTTTCCTAGCTGCCAATGACAATTTAGAGTGCCCTTCTCGATCTACATTCATCGTAAAGTGGCTGATTTGCAGCATCTAACATATCAAATCTTTTTGGATCTAGATTGGGTTCCTCATGATCAGGTGCAAATATACTTGCGGTTTCATGTAATGCATCTGTAACCATGTCATGAATCCTATCATGATCTTGACCATGATAATAAAATTGATGTAAATTATTTGAGTCATCAAAATTTAATACTTGATAATTGCTACTACTACTAGTTGCATTTCTCCATGACCCTCTCCATGATAATACCAGATATAGTAATTTGGCATAATCTCTCCATTTAATAAAATCCAACAACACCTTCGAGGTAATGATAAATTTCCTATTCATGCATTTCAGACAAGAACAATACATCATACCATTGTTAATCGTATTTTGCATACTTACAGCCTGATGCATGAATCCCTCCACCCCATCACTGAACTCTTTTGTTAGCGATCCCTCCGAATCAATACGATTATACATCCATCTTCGAATTTCGTATATTGACATCTTTTGTTGGTGAGAGAGAAGTAAATGTTTCTGTATATAAAATTTTGATTATGAGGTTGGCCACTATATATAGATTTTTATTTTCGTTACCATTGAATTAGCTACGAATTTGACATCGATTTTACAACGAAATTAACATTGCCGACGAAATTACTACTTCAGGTTTTGTCGTAAAAAAACCGGTATACCCAAAAAAAATAAACGTGTTCACCTAACTTATACTTCGTCGGGAAATCGTTGTTATATCCCAACAAATATACTTCCTCAGTAATTCGTTGGTAATTAACGATAATTTTACAACGTAAATCAAAAACCTCGTTAATTCGTTGTAAAAAATCGATGGTAATACTATGTTTTCTTGTAGCGTAAACGGGTGTGAAAGTGGTTGGTAATCTTTACGAAGTATTTGATCTCTTTCTACTTTATTATCTATGTGATCTATTTGTCGTAATATAGTATGAGGTATTTGACTTTGGTAATTATTTTGTTCATAAACTATTTTAATATCTGCCATACTTACTATATCTTTATCGTCACTATTTGCTCTTGTTCTAAAAGGTGTAGCTACTACTTGTCGTTGGGGTGTGTATAATTTTAAATCTTTTAGGGGTTCACTTTTATTTTTATTTTTATTTTTATTTTTATTTTTATCGGATAAAAATTCTTCTTTAAGGTATTGTTTATCTATCCCAAAATTTTTAGAAATAACATTTATTAATTTAAAATCTGAAGGTTTGGAGAAGTAGGAAAATTAGATCCCACTTCAACGTTTTGAATAGCTTCTGCTATAGGTGCTTGAAAATTAATTGGTTTTTTTCTCGTGATTTTTAGTTAAAATTTGTTCTATACTATCTTCTGATTCAGTACTAGTTCTACCAAGTTTTATAATGAGAGAAAGAAGATCTAGGATAAAACGAATTTTTAACGAGGGTGTATCTCTAAAAGATCCAAATTTCAATAGTATTTTTCCATCACTTTGTTTAGTTATACTAGTAAGAGTTTTTTTTTTGTTCAACACTTTGTTCATTAGATTAAAATTCAAACGTACAAAGAGAGGAAATTAAGCATCCTCTTAGATCATTACAACATAAATTCAAAGCAATAAAACAAAGAGCAGATAGATCATCATCATGAAAGATGGACAGCGAATTTGAGGTAAGGCTCAAATGCGTCAAAAATCTCACGGCAAAGCTGGAGAGTTTGAAATTCGTCACAAGTGATTTTGAGGGCGAACCTCTACCTCCGATATTCGTAGAAACAAAATTGTATGTCTCTTCAGGCCCCGTACAGACTGCTACACAAGAGAACATGTTGGTAAAGACGTTCATAAGGTTTCCCGACACATGGCTCAGGAGGAAGCCACCTCTCAAAGAGAGGGGAGTTGTTGTAATCTCCAATCCCAAACATGAAGCAACCGTGACTATCTTGAAGAAAAGACCATGGGAGCCAACATAAGCTTTAGACCTGAGGGAGGCGGATAAGGGAGGCAGCTTTTGACGATGGCTAAACCGAAGAGGTGAAAGGGAGGCAGTTGGAGGCGGTAGCCTTTTCCGATAGCTTAATCGAATGAGAAGAGGGGTAAAGGGGAGGAAGCTGCTTTTGACGGTGGCTGAACCGAATGAGTTGAGGGTCGACGGTGTGAAACCGAAAAAGCACCGGACTGGCAAAACGCACCGTCAAATTGGGCCAGGCCCACGCCGAAGGGTATCCGGATTTGATGCACGTCTTCGGGGAGACGGAGTGTATGAGAAGGGGTCCGCTCACGGTGGTGAATACCCGACTGTTTGAAGGTGGCAGTAGAGGCTGAGCAATGTGGTTGGTCGGAGAGTCAGTTGTAATCAAAACGGAGAAGTACTCAAAGTCATCAAGAGTCCTCGCAAGTGACCTAGAGAAACAGCTCCTATCCGGATTCGCCTGGCCTATAGAGAGCCACAAGGGTGATTCAGAGTGAGCAAACGTGGCGGAGAGATCCGAGAGCTGGAAACAGAGACCCGTGGAGTAGATACTATGTCGAGAAAACCTACGGTTTCTTTGACCGGAGCAACGCCGGAGATGACCAGCCAACAGCTGAGTAGGGATGAGAGTAGCTGCCAGAAAGTGATAAAACTTAGTCGAGCTTTTTTGCATAGACCAATAAAGACATCGTACTCGCTATAGAATATTGATGGGCTAGGCCCAAACTGATACAACGCCGGGAGAGATTAGCGGATACGTCGTTGACGAAAACATTTTGCTCGGGTGAAGTTTCACCGGCGAGGAAAGGGACATGAGGCAACTATTGTCCGAGGCTACGAGTGGAGGTGGTGGAAGGGTGGATCTCAGTAACCGGTCCAGTTGGAACGAAAGGTTGCTGAGCCGAGCGGAAAGATGAATATCTGAGGCGGATGGGCGTGAGAGTGATAGAAGCTTCACCGGAACATTTCACCGGGACAGCAGCAAGAGTCGCTAGAGAGGCGGAGATGGAGGAGCATATGCTTAAAAACGCGGCGGACAAAAACCGCCGAGGGTTAGCAACAGAGAACCGCGGCTGAGCAGCATATGGAGGATCCGGCGGATCTGGCGGATCTGGCGGCTCCGGGGTAGGGATCCGGTTACCCGTTGGTAAAAGAGAGATCTCGGTAAAGATACCGGACTGGTTCTCGACGTCGAGGTAAGACAGCAGAGGAAGGGAGCGGAGCAAGAGCATGTCTTACCGGGAACCATGGCGGGAAGGATCGATGGCGAAGAGCCACCGCAGATCAAGCAACATAGAACCATCTAGCCTAACCCCTTGAAAAGACACCGTCCTCGAGTATCTACCGAAGAGAGAGGCTAGAGAAGCTTACCACGAACCCAATCAGAGGAACGACACCGACGACACCCTTAAGACGTGCGAATCGAACCAAAGTCAAAACCAAACGTCTTGAAGCTCGCCGAAACTAAAAGCAAAGAAGAAGGAAGAGAACCAGGGGGTCCCTCTCACGGTGACGGTGAGAGAAACCGACCACCGGAGAGGGAGATCAGACGAATTGGAGTAGGCGGCGCTAGGGCGAACTCACGTTTGAAGGAGAGAGTTTTAGAGAGAGCAAACCAATGTAGTTAGTTTTTATTTATTTATTTATCGATCATCAAAAAAGAGGTTTTTTCCAAGGTTTTGGAAAAAACTAGAAACTAATACAAGATTCATGATATCTTACATATCTTACAACCGTAAAAAAAAACACAACATCAAATGAGTAGCTACATTTAATCGACAAAGGTTTTAATCATCTAGGGAGTAAAGAAAGCGACGATGCCCATGTTATTTACTTTCGTGTCGACTTGGGAAGCGATGAGTTGGTTTGTTACTCCTTTGCCTATGATGTGAGCAATGATCTGAGGAGAGTTAGATGGGCCATGGTGACGTCTCTCATTCCTCTCTTTTCATAACCCATAAATCGTTGCTTGGAAGACTACTCGGAGGATTAGCCCCTCTTGTCTGCTCAGTCTGTTGCGCTTGATATAATTCAAGGTGATTTGCCAATCCGGATCAATCCAAGAACCTAAAAGGCGAGATGACAGGAGTGACCATACCGTGAAAGAGAAAGGGCAGCCAAAGAAAAGGTGATCCATTGTTTCATTCAGCTCCCCACATAGAACACAAGGTTGGTGTATTCTCCATTGACGACAGTGATCTCCTGTTGCAAGTTTATTGCGAATGGCTAGCCAAGTCATAAAGGAGTGTCTAGGAGTAGCTATTGTGAGAGCCAAAACTCACACGGTCAATTTTTGTCGAGGGATTTAGAGGGAATTAGGAGCTTTCAGAAATCAATACAAAGAGAGATCCAAATATGGTTTTTTAATGATGTTGTTTTGAGAGATTAGTACAAGAGCAAAGTTGCTGTAAAGAGTTTCTTAGGGTTTTTTCCTCTAGGTTACAAAGATGATTATGAATACTATTTATACGAGTGCGTCGACGAGAATCTCGGAGACAAAAAAGGAATATTTCCTATCTGCTCTGTGCGGCCGCCGACTAGACGGGTGACTTGGGCCTTTGACCTAGGAGAGTTTGATAGATGGGCCATGTTTCGACCCAATGGTCATTCGTTCCGGCCGGCTTGTAATCTGATTGGCTCGGTCCTACTTTTGGTTCGAGGCGGGATGAATTGGCCTCGGCCTGGTTGAATAATGTTAGCGCTTCGGCCTCGGCTCGTTCTTTAGTCAAGTGAAATGACCCAAATTGGCTAAGGGCCGCTATTCTGCTGTCGTGACTCGTTAATCTCATGTAGGTGAAACCGACCCCAACAGTTTGCCCCCCAGCTCGTCAGACTCTGAAATGATTGTGACGAGGTAAAGATCGTCTGGTCTGAGGTTAACGTGTCAAACCGTGACGATCCCGAGCCGATGGCTGACGAAGTTGGGATGTAGTTATGCTGATCTTGATGAGGGGAGAGGGCTTAGGCAGAAGCCGGATTACTCACAAGGATCTTATGCCGAGGTGTTGGCGAGGCCTTTCCTTGCTGCCAGGGGGCTTCGTATCTTTACATTGCGATGATTTCACGCTATCACTTCGGCTCGGTGAAGCTCGGTGGACTTTTGATTGGACCTTGTCTGACTCTCTTCGTATTTGTACACGTGTCATCTACTTTTGCCTTTAAACATCTCGGGAATCGCAATCGTCCATATATTCCCGAGGCCACGCGCTGCTACGCGCCGAATTTCCTATAAATTGTGCGATGCTCTCCTTTATTATTTTATTCTTCGTTTCTCCGCAAAAGGTAACCCTTTCTTCTCTCTTCTTCCGTTTTTCCTTTCGGATTAGTTTTATGATCCTTTGCCGTACTGTTTAGTCTTTTACCGAACCGTAGCACGGCGATTCTTCGAGTTTCCCGATTCATCTTCAAACTTTCTGTTTCACCTTCAATCTTTCCGAGCTCAATTTCCCCCTTCCGAGGCGATGTCTAAGGTTGATACTTCAACTGGTTCGGATGGTCCGAGTGGCCCTCTTGTGCGGCTCGATCATTGTTCATCGAGAGATACCGAGGCGATTATTCTTGTGGGTTCGCCTCTTCCCGATGCACCTCTTTCGAAGGAGTTGGTAGAGTATGCTGACGACTTAGAATGAGCAATATCTGGAGCGGAGGCGGGTCCTTCTCACGAGGCAAAAATCGAACGCCTGGGGAGAAAGAGAAAAAAATCCTCCTGGTTCCTCTCTTTCCAACAAGGAATCTCTTGCCGAGCTGCGACAGCGCTTCGAGATCCCTGGCAAAGTTGAATTCATCGTTCCAGATCCATCCAGCTGAGCCGACGAGCCCCCCGCCGGTTGTTTTACGGTTTACGAGGGTTTCTTCTCTCTGTGCTTCTTGCGCTTTCCCATTCCGGAGTTCATCTTGAGATACCTCTGGAAATATGGGGTCGCGTTGAGTCAGATTCCTCCTCGGGGGCTTCGTCATTTGATAGGGATCTGGACCAGGTGCTCCGAATGTCAGATAGACATCAACCTGAACCACCTCCGGAGCTTGCTAGAAGTCCGAAGGGTCCCCGGCTCGAATAGGGTTTACATTTCCAGCAAAGCTGGTTTCAGAATCGTTGGAGGCTTCCCAAGCAAGGATATATGGAAAGACCACTTCTTCTATGTCCGGATCTCTGAGGCCTCGGTGGATCGTTCCTGCCTCGACAGGATTGTGGCGAGCTGGGGATCGCTCGGTAGTTATTCTTGTATACTTGTAATCTTTCTTCATTCGATGTTTTGACGTGACCATGTATCTCTCTCTGTGCAGCCCTAGTCGAACCTCCAAAGAAACTTGACGATCTTTCCGAGGTGTTTACGATCTTATCTTCCGAGGAGATTGACTAGAGGAAGGACTTTACGATTGAAAGGGCGAAGAGAGCTTGGGCCATTCGTGATTGTACCCCCGTGCACTCGAAAACTCCTCCAACCGATAATACTTTGACTAGTATGGCGAGGTTATCGATTCGAGCTAAAAAGGAGCTTGCGGCAGCATAAGCTGCGAAAAGGCCGCAGAGGCAGAAAAGGCGGCGACGGGAGTAGCTGAGCTAGGCTTGAATCCTTCCACCGCCGAGGAGGCGAACCGGGATAATGAAGCTCCCAAGGTGGTGACCTCGGGAGGGACTGCTCTTGCAGTGGATACTGAGTGCCACGAGAAGGTTACGACCGATGTCTCCGAGCCTCCTATCCCCACGGTTGGGAGAGAAACCGCTATGTTCCCTCCTTGGGTGCCTAAGCCTTCTCACGTATCGGGGAGGCGTGAAAGCGAACCGAGCCCAAAACGTTCCTTGCCACAGCAGGATCAAGGAAAATCTGCCAAGAAGAGGAGACGTGTTGATCTCTCTGCCGCCGAACCGATGCCTTCCAAATCAATTGCGGAGGATCCTGCTATGTCTGCGACTCTCCTCTCGACGATCAATGGCCTCGGGGCTAAGCTTCCTCCTCTCGATAAGCTTTCCTAGGAGAAGGCTTATATGAACATGGCATTGCGTTGTACTAAGGTAAGACTTGGTTTGTTGCGATATGGACTCAAAACGTTATGGATTTTATCCTAACCAATTCTATCTTGTAGTTCATCGCCTCGATCAACGAGATGGTGGCTGCCTATGAGTCCGAAGCCCGTCGTAACAAACGTCGTGTTGACAAGGCGCGGAAAGACGCCTTGGTAGAAAGAAAGAGGCTTTCTGAGGTGGAGAAGGAATTGATCGCCTTGTCGACCAAAGTGGCGGATCTTGAGGCAGAGAAGGTGCTTCTGAAGGAGGAGGCCGCGAAGTCTGCGAATTTTGCGGTTCGGTGCAAGGCCCAGAAAAAGAAGTGGGAATCCAAGATCACCTCTCTAGAGCTAAAGATCAAGGAGAAGGACGCCTTGCTTGCCGCCGGGATTGAAGGGGCTTGAAAAGACGCTGAACGTGAGTCGGCTCGTAAATTCGAGGGGCAAATCTCCAAGGCGAGGGAGATGATAGATGCGCTGCAGGGCGCGAAGGTTAGGGAGTTCGAGTTAGCCGAGGTTAACAATAACCTGCAACTCATTGCTTTGATCAATTTTTGGGAGATTAAGTCCCTTGATGAGGAGGCGGCGAAGCTGGAGTCTTGGAAGGCCGAGTATGCGGATGTTAAGGGAGAGGTCGTCAGGATTGAAACTTGTCTGAGGGATGAGTTGAAGATTTCTTCTGCGTCCAGGAGTTCTCCTCGTGATGAGGGGCTGGCCGTTCTTCCCGAGGCTAGGCTCGAGGCTTCTCCCGAACCATAATTGATATGAGCAGAATAGTTTTTGCTTCTCTTTGTAATTCCATTTTTGAATTTTTTGAACATGATGCCTGGACGGCTTTATCCACTGTGAATTTCTTTGATTTGCCACAATGTTTTTCTTGCCTCGTTATAAGTCTTGGCAAATGGTCAGATTATTTTTTGTGCCGAGATGTGCTTTGTGTTTAGTCTTTCGAGCCATTTAAGAGTAGGCGAGGTGAAGTTATTTAGACTTGTTAATAATTCGGACCAGTGCGCTGTGAAGCGATAACTGGGTTTAGAATTTTACTTTGGTTTTAGGGCTCGCGATACAGCTTTCAGCTTGTATGCCCGTTTTGATAGTAAAATAGCTTGAATTGGTCGAGATATACCTTTCCCTTCCTTTGGTTTGGATATATCTGACTAAGTATTTATATAGCGCGCTTTAATCCGAGGCGGATTGTAAAGAACCATGATTAGTAATGGTTAATGATCCGAAGAGGATGTGTGAGCTCGTTGTTGTGGCCAACAACAAACGAGAATGATATGATTTGTCGATAAGATTTAAATGTATTTGATAAAACTTAGTGCGAGAAGTCGCGTTTACAAACGATGGGAGTATATGGGTATACTCCGGTAATTCCCCATAGTCGGCGCCAAACTATGAGAGCCGAAACTCACACGGTCGATTTTTGTCGAGGGATTTAGAGGGAATTAGGAGCTTTCAGGAATCAACACAAAGAGAGATTCAAAGATGGTTTTTTATTGATGCTGTTTTGAGAGATTAGTACAAGAGAAAAGTTGCTGTAAAGAGTTGCTTAGGGTTTTTTCCTCTAGGTTACAAAGATGATTATGAATACTATTTATACGAGTGCGTCGACGAGAATCTCGGAGACAAAAAAGAAATATTTCCTCTCTGCTCTGTGCGGCCGCCGACTAGACGGGTGACTTGGGCCTTTGACCTAGGAGAGTTTGATAGATGGGCCATGTTTCGACCCAATGGTCATTCGTTCCGGCCGGCTTGTAATCTGATTGGCTCGGTCCTACTTTTGGTTCGAGGCGGGATGAATTGGCCTCGGCCTGGTTGAATGATGTTAGCGCTTCGGCCTCGACTCGTTCTTTAGTCAAGTGAAACGACCCAAATTGGCTAAGGGCCGCTATTCTGCTGTCGTGACTCGTTAATCTCATGTGGGTGAAAACCGACCCCTACAGATATGCTAAACCAAACAATTCCATACCATTCAACTTTGTTCCCTTGGGAGCGGATGAGATTCCACGTTTTTTATGATGAGAAAGTATTGGAGAAGCCATCATTTGTAATCCTCCAAAGAACAACATCTTTACCCGATTCGGGAGTTGGAATTTTAGCTGTTCTGACTTGGTGTAGGAGGTTGTGTAGGTTGTGACCTCGGCTACGGCGAATTAACCATCTCGAGCCATCCGTTGCCTCGGAAACTGTTGAGTTCCGACCGACTCCTAGGAGTCTTGTTCCAATATCTCCTGTGATAGACACTAGCGGACCAATTGGTAGCCAATGATCGAACCAAAATGATGTTGAAGTGCCGTCTCCAACATCTAAACGAATAAACGTCTTTGCTAGCGGCCTTATTTTCAGGAATTTCTCCAAATCCATGACCCCTTGGTTGTCTTTTCTGATATATCCCAGAATGAAGAATATCGAAGAAAGTATTCCCATGTCCATTGCACCCATAATGATCATGTGTTCTTATATAACATCCATATTAATTTGAGAGAAAAAACACGGGCAGTGTCATACATTTTTCTAACGCCGAGGTCTCCTTCATTCTTTGGGGTACAGACGTCTTCCCAAGAAACTTTTGCCTTTGTTGTTTCGTTTGGTGATCCCGACCAAAGGAAAGGTGCACACATACTTTCAATATTAGCATAACATCTCTTCGGTAGCTTGAAAGTTGAGCTCCAAAAATTTGTGATGCTTGTGATGACGGATTGAATGAGTTATAGTCTTCCAGAAAAAGACAGACTTTTGCTAGACCATGCTAGCATACGAGATCTGATTATGTCTAGAAGAGGTTCATAGTCAAGTCGACTCATGCTTTTTGTTGTGAGAGGAAGACCCAAATACCATATTGGTAGCTGTTCTATCAGAATGGACAGCCTTGACGAAGGCCTCGTGTGCTAGTGAAGAAATCCTCTAGCTCCCCATTCACACAAACAGAGAAGGAAGCCGTTGATATACAGCCATATATCCAAGTTACAAAAATTTCCGGGACCCCCATAGATCGTAAGACTTCAATGATGAAATCCCAGCGGACTGTATCAAAAGCCTTAGTAATATCGATTTTTAATGCACACCAAGTAACCTTATTCGTCTTGTGGTAATCTTTGACAAGCTCTGTAGCCAATAACACATTTTCGAGGAGTAGACAACCTTTTATAAACGCACGTTAATTTGATTTGGCAATATAGCTTCCGGTAAAATGGTTTTTAGGCTATTTGCAAGAATCTTAGATATGATCTTGTACATCAGATTGAAGCAAGATATGGGTCGATAATCTTTCATTGTTTCAGCATCAGTTCTCTTGGGGACCAGAACGAGGATAGCTGCATTAACTCCCTTTGGCATCACTCCGTTCATGAAAAAAGATTGCACAACGGTGACTAAATCATCACCAACAATAGGCCAAGCAGCAATGTAGAATTCCTTAGTGTAACCGACGGGTCCATGAGTTTTGGTGGACGGCATAGAGTGAAGAACCGCCATAATTTATAGCTTTGTTAATTACCGCGTTAGAGACGCAAACATGTCATTAGTACACTGAAAATTCAGAAGCTCTGTGAGGTCACTGAATGTTCTTGGGGCGTTATTTGACGAATGTTGAAGGAAGTTCTTCAAGTATCTTGCTGCTTTAATTTTGATCTCTTCAGAATCCGTGAGTGCGACTCTGATAGCGTTGGATTCGTCTCCAAAACTGTAGGTTTTAAATCTATAAACCTAAAGGTTCCGCAAGTGCACAGACGTGCGTTGTAGTACTTTAGGTATCGATCCACAGGGAGATAGAACTGTTCTGCGAGACCTTAGACAGAGAATAGCAAGGAATTCTAAGACGAGAATAAGTTTTTATAAGGGTTTTTGTCACAAAAATGTAAAGAACATAAAAGCGGAAAATTGCTTTGTAAAGAGAAGATGAAAATCGATGGCTTGAAAATAAGACGGGAAAAACGGTTTGTAAACTATGATAAAACGGTGTTGGGTAGACAGGATTATCTAGGGGTATGCTTGATTCAATCACGGTCCCTAAGCTCCTAGTAATTATTTCTAGATTTCAACTCCACGAACTGAACATAATAAACGGCGTAGCCTACTTTCATACATCCTACGCACCAATAATCTATACACTCGACCAGTAGCTTTCGTCTCTGGCCGTGCGGAAAATCATGCTGTTCACGCTGGTTCTTCTTAGTTCTTGGCACTCCATAAGTATACTTTCGAAATCTTACGACGCACACGCTCTTATAGATGAACGAATTGGGTGTTTTTAGATCCAACACTTTTGGTCGTACTTAACACCTATGAATCACCTCTAGTTCATGATGCTAGATTTAGCATTAACAACTATCTATGAGAAAAAGCTCGGGCAATCTCCAATACGGGCATATCTCGGGCAATTCCTTCTTGTAGACGACCTTCTTCCCAAACTTCTTCGAAAGAAATGTGCATCGGGATTGACCTCACGAAGTAGTTGAAATCGATCAATCTCTCTCGGGTGATGCTTTGTGTCTTTGGCTCATCAGTTATTGGGCTTGCTGGAGGTGTCGGTTCAAAAGCCGAGTAGGATTCATAGTGAGAGTATGTGTTGTCGAACCAATGGTAGGAGTCGATATAAGGCATCCGGATCTTCCTTGGTGGGCTCCTTTGAAGTGTTGTTGATGAAAAGAGTGAGGTTTCTTCATGAACTTAAATCGCCTTGCAAGGTGCATATGCATTTGGTTCCAAGTCACTTAAGAGGTCTGTAGAAGCCTTAGTGTCTATAGAGAAAGCAGCTTGCTCGAAGGAGGGTGTTCGGGACACAAGAAGTCCAAGGGAAGACGAGCAAGAGGTGGCTGCGGGTTGAGGAGACGAAGGCGCGGCGAAAGAGCAGTTGGTCGCGGCTGGAGGGCTCGCGACCGCGGTGAGGGGAGTCTGTGGGGACTTGTTTGGTTCGTCGTCTTCTTCAGTGTTTTCTGGTCCCAATAGGTCATTTGGCTTCTCTTCTAGGTCAGGGACATGAGCATCACGTTGTATTATGCTCCTCATGATTCTTAGAAAGTTTCTCAACTTTCTCTTCCACTTTATCAATGGCATAAATGAGTCGATCTAACATAAGATCGAGCTCTATCGTCTTGTCTTTAACTTCTCCTACGCCTTCCCACAGCTCAAGGGCGTAGTCATAGGTGGTGTTGTTGTTGTCATTGACCGAGTTATCCAAATCATCAAGCTTGTAATTCAAAGTACGTACCCCATCATTAGCTTTTCATATATCAAACTTTTGTTTTCCTTGTTCGTCTTCAACGAGTTCCATCCTCTCGTTGAGTGTTGCAGCGTCTTTGAGGGTCTGCTCTTCAAGGACTTTGACGTGGGCATCAAGATCATCAAACTTCTTGTTGAATTCAACGGATATAGAGTTTACTTTCTCGTTCAAAGCGGCTCCGGACTTAACTTGTAAGTCGATAGTTTTGTTGATCATTGCCTTGAGTCGCTCCAAACGAGCGCTAAGTTCCGAGTTTTCTTCATGCTGGTTCAAATTTTGATGAGGGAAGAAGGTATGAGTGTTGTCGGGAGTTGAAAAATTGAGACGCAAAAGGCTTGTTTCGGTAGTAAGGAGGTGCGTGGCATCCTTGAGAGTAGCTGGTCGGGGCCGGTTTTCGATCCATGTAGAACGAATCACAGTTAACGTGTGAATCGTGAGAGTAGTGAGCACAAGATGGGTCATAGCAATCATGCTCGTAGTAGTCATCTCGCACCAGATGCGAGTCCATGTTTCAAAGCTGAAACGAAGAAAAACAAAACCAAAAATTAAAAAGAAAAAGGTTTGTCTTAGAGTCGATTTACTAACCTCCAAGGTGTGGCAGAAACGGTAGCGATTAATTCCCCGGCAACGGCGCCAAGAACTTGATAGCGTCGGATTCGTCTCCGAAACTGTAGGTTTTAAATTTATTAACCTAAAGGTTCCGCAAGTGCACAGACGTGCGTTGTAGTACTTTAGGTATCGATCCACAGGGAGAGAGAGCTGTTCTGCGAGACCTTAGACAGAGAATAGCAAGGAAGTCTAAGACGAGAATAAGTTTTTATAAGGGTTTTTGTCACGAAAATGTAAAGAACGTAAAAACGGAAAATTGCTTTGTAAAGAGAAGATGAAAATCGATGGCTTGAAAATAAGATGGGAAAAGCGGTTTGTAAACTATGATAAAACGGTGTTGGGTTGACAGGATTATCTAGGGGTATGCTCGATTCAATCACGGTCCCTAAGCTCATGGTCGATTCAATCACGGTCCATAAGCTCTTAGTAACTGTTTCTAGATTTCAACTCCACGAAATGGACAGAATAAACGGCATAGCCAACTTTCATACATCTTACGCACCAACAATCTATACACTCGACCAGTAGCTTTCGTCTCTGGCCGCGCGGAAAATCGTGCTGTTTGCGCTGGTTCTTCTTAGTTCACGGCACTCCGTAAGTATACTTTCGAAATCTTACGACGTACACGCTCTTATAGATGAACGAATTGGGTGTTTTTAGATCCAGCACTTTTGGTGGTACTTAACACCTATGAATCACCTCTAGTTCATGACGCTAGATTTAGCATTAACAACTATCTATAAGAAAGACCTCTAGAATTCTTATCTCGTGAAATTCTTATCGAACATAGAATTCTATGTTGATAAATCCTTTAAACCCAATAATGAAACTACTCGAACATAGATGAAACGAAAATCATGATTGAATAAATTGCAGGAGATTGATGAAGGAGACTCACGAGTTTAAGAACTAAGTCCGGTGAGAACCTCTTCACCAATCTCGAAAAGTAAAGAACAAGAGTTTAAGAGTAAAAGCAAGAGCAAAACTAAACTAAAAATGGTGTAAAAGCAAGCACACGAAATTAGGTCTTCTAAGAGGCATATTTATAAGTCTTCTCTTCTGTTTTCGTTGGTCTTTAGGGTTTTAAGTGCCGAGAATTGAACGGGCCTTGCACAAAAATGGTTTGGCTGCGGGTCCATGGAGTCTAGCCGCTGCAAAATTTCACTTGGTCGTGGGTGGAGGCTTCCTGGCCGCGGTGAATTGCCTCTTGGCCGCGGCTGGGATGCTTTTGGGAGTGGCCAGGTGGGACGTCTTGATCTTGATGTATCTTTTGATTGAACAGTTGGATCGTCCTCAAATCTGTTAGAATGGAAAGGTAGCTGGTCCTTCTTGAATATCTCCAAAATAGGGCTGGATCAGACGGTGATAAGAACCTCTTTGGCAATTGAACTTCTGACAGTTTGACTCTGAGCCGAAGAAGAGCCGTTTGCGAGTGGAACAGAGGCTTCGTATCACCCCAAACAGAAGAGACAATATCTTTGAACTGAGGGTCGTCAGCCAGATAATTGAAAAATTGGAAGTGCTTTTTTCCGCAATGTTGATTGCTCCATCCTCACCAAACATCGAGCGTGATCAGAGATTCCATTGGCCTCAAAATGGGCATACGAGCGAGGGAATTTGGTATGCCATTCTGAATTCACTAGAGCTCGGTCAAGTTTTTTACCAATAGGATTGTGGTCTCTATGGTTCCACCAGGTGAATTTAGGTCCCGTATAGCCCAGGTCAGTGAGCTCACATTCAGAAACGAGTGATTGGAATTCAAACATACCAGCTTGATCCACCATGTAATCTAGATTCCGAGAGTGTTTGTCGGAGCTGAAAGTGACGTTGAAGTCGCCTAAGATGATCCATGGGACTGTCGATGTAGCAAAAAGATTCACGCAAGTGTACGTTTAATACTAATGTATTATAGTAGGATCATGTAAACTTACCTGAAAGTTTGGAGCACAATTAAAATATATCGCTGTGTTACATAGATTTTATGTCTTAATAACATAAGTATATTATTATATAAACCATAATGTTTCAAAAGTACTAACTCGCATGATCGCGACACGTGTCAAGTTAATTGATCAGATCCTAAAATGTGTTAAAAAAACTTCCAAAATTTTTTTTACTAAATTTATAATTGATTTCTAATCCTAAAATGTAAAATTACTAAACAAAAATGAAAAATAAAAAATGTAAATTGATCCTAAAAAGCTAAAGTTGATAAAAAGAGGAAAAATCAAAAATTTATAATGGAAAAAAAATTAAAATCGATTAATAACCAATTTATTAAAAAAAACATAATAATTTGGAAAGATTAATAATCGATCAATAATCCTAAATGGTATAATTACTTAACAAAAAGAAGAAGAAAAATTAAAAAAAGGAAAACATAAAAATTTGGAAAAATTAATAATTGATTCATATTCCTAAAAGCTAAAGTTACTTAAATAAAGAAAACAAAAATACAAAATCTACATTTGTACTAAAAGGCAAAGTTAATAAAAAAGGAAAACAAATATATTAGTTTTTCTATTTAGATTAAGGAAATAAAACAATAGATTACTAATCCTAAAAGAAAAAAAAAAACTTGATTCATAATCCTAAAAGCTAAAGTTACTTAAATAAAGAAAAAAAAAAAAAAAAAATCTACATTTATACTAAAAGGCAAATTTAATAAAAAAGGAAAAAACAATCTTAGTTTTTCTATTTAGATTAAGGAAATAAAACAATGGATTACTAATCCTATAAGAAAAAAAAAACTCTAATTTCTCACCTCTATATAAATAATTTGGTTGTATATGTGAATTACATACCAAAAATCAAAAGTTCAATAATCGTTTTCAAAGTTATTTACTGTATATGTTCCACCAAATTCTTCTTTTATAGTATATATTTATTTCATCGGAAACTTTGTTTCTAATTTTTTTATGTTATTTATTTTCACGGGTGATTTAATTTTGTATTTCATTTTTAATTTTTTTCACGGGTTATAAAATATCTTATTATAAAGCTGCATATATGCGGATCCTAATCTAGTATAAGTATAAGAGAATATATCATGTTCTAGATAGAGGTTTAATTGCTATTTGTACTAATCCAAAATTGTTATGAATAAATTATATAGATATCTATTATAAGGTCCATATTCTAGAAGGCTCGAGAATATTCTAGATGGCTCGAGAATATTCTAGATGGCTCGAGAATATTCTAGATGGCTCGAGAATATTCTATATTTACTTATTTTCCAAGTTTTACTTATTCTTCAAGTTCTACTTATTCTCCAAGTATTTGTAAACCTATATATACCTCTATATATTCATGGAATTAGACACACAATAATTTCATATCTCTCTTTTATTCACAACACGTTATCAGCACGATAGTCTCTCGATATGTTCTTACACCGAAAATGTTAGATTTAATTTATGTTTATGTTTATGTTTATGTTTATGTATTTTTCCGAGATGATAAGCTATACTTTCTCCGAACTAATCATTATGATAGTTTATGCCTTCACGATCATGATCATATGGTAAACTATGTCTCCTTAGATCATATTTATAAAGGGGATGGTTATCAATGTGACGATGCTTATCTAAAATAATGATTATCGATGGTTTGATTTTTATCATAATCTTGTTTTGAACCATGTTTATTATCGACTCATAATTCGTCATAATGGATTCAGGCTTATCATCTATGCTAAATTAAAATAATACTTATCGATACTATGGAATTACTATGACACATCTCTCATATGATCGACATATCTCAGATCTTATCATTCCTATTGTTGATTTAATTATGCATAATTATATGGAACATGGCAATTCAATTATATTATTATATGAGTTCCTTTTTGCATATTGGACACTATATTGATCGAATACTACTTTAAATATTAATTTGACTTTTGAAATAAATCATGCTAGTTAAAGTCTGACTTTCTGTTGTTTTATTATTTGTTTAATTCATAAATCGATGCAGAGGGTTCTTGATATTATTGGAGATAATTATTTGACATGGGCATTAGATACGATGAGTTTCATCGAAGTGCAAAGGAACTTGGTGATACAATCACTTATCACGGAAAGAAATAAAGCTAAAACCAGAATAAAGCTAAAGCTATGATATTTTTTTACTGTCACCTCCACGAGGGCTTCAAAAATGAATACATGACCGTGAAAGATGCAGAGGTTCTATGGAACAATATGAAGGAAAGGTATGATCACCAAGAAGTTGTGATCTTACCTAAAGCTCGTTATGATTGGTTGCATATGAGATTACAAGACTTTAAGTCTGTAAGTGAGTACAACTCAGCCATGTTCCGGATTACATCCAAATTGGAACTATGTGGGGAGAAATTTATGGATGCTGAAATGTTCGAGAAGACATTCTCTACTTTTCACGCAAACAATGTTGTCCAGCAGACACAATACCGTGAAAAGGGATTTAAGAAATATTCTTATCTTATATCTTGTCTCCTCGTGGCTGAACAGAATAACGAGCTCTTGATGAAAAACCAAAGTTTACGTCCAACTGGTTCAGCTCTTTTCCCTGAAGCGAATGTGACATCCTATGATAGAAAAGAACAAAACCACGCCAACAATAGTGGCCGAGGAAGTGGCTATAGACGTAGCCGTGGACATGGACGTAGACACGAATTTGGTCGAGGTCGAGGCCGAGTTTCTTTCAAGAACTCTTATTCTCACCAGAATTGGGAAAACAAAGATGGTAACAAACAAGAGAAAGCAACATATGGGAATAAATGTTACCGATGTGGAGCAAAAGACCATTGGGCTCATATGTGTCGTACACCAAGACATTTTGTTGATCTCTATCAACAATCATTGAAGCAAAAGGGAAAGAAAATGGAAACAAATTTGGTGTACGAAGATGGCGAAGATGACTTTGATCATGGTGATGCAACTCACCTGGAAGTTACTGATTTCCTTGCCCATGCAGAGAAAAAAACAATGAATGGTGAAGTTATATGCTTGGCAAACAGTGCGACTAGCCACACCATTCTAAAAGATAAGAGATATTTCTCTCATTTGAAAATCAAAGAAGCTAGTGTGAGCATTGTATCAGGTAGTGCAAAGATAATTGAAGGCTCATGAAGAGCATATATGTTATTGACTATGGGAACGCAATTTGAAATCGTTGATACGTTATATTCTCCCAAGTCTAAGAGAAATCTATTGAGTTTTACAGATATCCGCATAAATGGATATCATATTGAGACTATGAGCGAAGGAAATGATGAATACCTTCATATCACAAGTTTTACCCAAGTCTCTAAAAATATTATGGAAAGACTACCCGCATTCTCCACTGGATTGTACTATACTAAGATTGGTACAAGTGAGGCAAATGCTACAGTAAACAAGAAGTTTATAGAAAACTTAAGTGTTTGGCACGACCGGTTAGGCCATCCCGGTTCGATAATGATGCGAAAGATAATAATGAATTCATGTGGACATTCATTAAAGAACCATGAGATTCTTCCTAATGATTTCTCATGTGCTACCTATTCGCTAGGCAAGCTTATCATACGGCCTTCACCAGCCAAGATAAATTCTGAATCGATTAATTTTCTGGAACGGATACAAGGAGATATTTGTGGGCCGATTCACCCACCGTGTGGAACATTTAGATATTTTATGGTTTTAATTGACGCATCGACTAGATGGTCACATGTATCCTTGTTAACGACCCGCAACTTGACGTTTGCGAGGCTACTTGCTCAATTGATTAGACTTCGAACACATTTTCTAGATTTTCCTTTAAAGGCAATTCGATTTGATAATGCTGGTTAATTCACGTCTCAGGCCTTTAATGATTATTGCATTTCCATTAGGATAAGTGTTGAACATTCGATAGCACATGTTCATACACAAAATGGTTTAGCTGAATCGCTAATTAAGCGTCTGCAGTTGATTGCTAGACCATTACTTATGAAATTAAAACTCCCAATTTCTTCTTGGGGACATCCTATATTACATGCGGGAGAATTAATTCGCATCAGGCCAACGAGTAATCATACGTTCTCCCCATCACAAGTGATTCTGGGTCATGAACCAAATATTTCTCATCTGAAAGTTTTTGGATGTGATGTGTATGTTCCAATTGCTCCACCACATCGATCTAAGATGGGATCTCAAAAGAGGTTGGGAATATATGTTGGATACGATTCTCCATCGATAATTAGTTTCTAGAGCCATCCACATAGGATTTATTCAAGGCTCGATTCGCAGACTGTCATTTTAATGAATAAGTCTTTTCAAAATTAGGGGGAGAAAATAATCAGCTGGGAAAAGAAATCCGCTAGAATGAATTGTCATTGTCTTATCTTGATCCTCAAACTAAAGAATGTGAATTAAAAGTCCAAAAGATAATTTACTTTCAGAGCTTAGCAAATCAGTTGCCAGACTCAATAACTGACCCAAATAAATTGACCAAGTCACATATACCAGCTGAAAATGCTCCGAGTAGAATTGACGTCCAAGAATGACAAAATCAAGCTGCTAGCGAGTCTAAGGCACGCTTAAAACGTGGTATACATATTGGTTTCAAAGATAAGAATCCTTAGAAAAAAAAGGAGCAGAAATTGGCAATGGTGAAACCGAGGATGCATCAATAATATGACATAACTAGTTGAGATCACTTCATTATCAGGTACATGAATTTCTTTCTTTGTAATGTCTAAGGTCTCTTCTAGAGATCCATCAATATTATTAGCATCCTCGGTTTCACCATTGCCAATTTCTGCTCCTTTTCTTTGGAACCAATAAGTCTACCACGCTTTGAGCTTGCCTTAGACTCGCTAGCAGCTAGATTTTGTCCTTCTTGGACATCAATTCTAATCGAAACATTTTTAGTTGGTATTTGTGACTTTGTCACTTTATTTGGGTCAGTGAATTAATCTGGCAACTGATTGGCTAAGCTCTGTAAATGAATTATCTTTTGGACTTCTAATTCACATTCTTTAGTCCGAGGATCATGATAAGACAATGATAATTCATTCCAACGGATTTCCACCTGAATATTTTCTCCCCCTAATGTTGGAAAGACTGATTCATTAAAATGGAAGTCTGCAAACCGAGCCTTAAATTAACCTCCCATGGATGGCTCTAGAAATTTAATTATCGATGGAGAATCATATCCAACATATTCCCAACCTCCTTTGAGGTCCCATCTTAGATCGTTGTGGTGGAGCAATTGGAACATACACAGCCCATCCAAAAACTTCCAGATGGGAAATATTTGGTTCCCGACCCAGAATCAATTGTGATGGGGAAAACTTATGATTACTCGTTGGCCTGATGCGAATTAATTCTGCCACATGTAATATAGCATGTCCCCAAGCAGAAATTTGGAGTTTTGATTTCATAAGCAATGGTCTAGCAATCAACTGCAAACGCTTAATTAGCGATTCAGCTAAACCATTTTGTGTATGAACATATGCTACTGGATGTTCAACACGTATCCCAATTGACATGCAATAATCATTAAAGGCCTGAGACATGAATTCACCATCATTATCAAGGCGAATTGCCTTTAAAGGAAAATCTGGAAAATGTGATCATAGTCTAATCACTTGAGCAACTAGCCTCGCAAACGCCAAGTTGTGGGTCGATAACAAGGATACATGTGACTATATAGTCGATGCGTCAATTAGAACCATAAAATATCTAAAGATTCCACACGGTGGGTAAATCGGCCCACAAATATCTCCTTGTAGCCATTCCAGAAAATTATCGATTCAGATTTATCTTGGCTGGTGAAGGTCGTATGATAAGCTTGCCTAGTGAATAGGCAGCACATGAGAAATCATTAGGAAGAATCTCATGGTTCTTTAATGAATGTCCACATGAATTCATTATTATCTTTCGCATCATATCGAACCGGGACGGCCTATCCGGTCGTGCCAAATGCTTAAGTTTTCAGTAAACTTCTGGTTTACTGTAGCATTTGCCTCAATTTTACTAATCTTAGTATTGTACAATCCAGTGGAGAGTGCGGGTAGTCTTTCCACAATAGTTTTAGAGTCTTGGGTAATACTTGTAATATGAAGGTATTCATCATTTCCTTCGCTCATAATCTCAATATGATATTCATTTCTACGGATATCTTTAAAACTATAAAGATTTCTCTTAGACTTGGGAGAATATAACGCATCAACAATTTCAAATTGCGTTCCCATAGGCAATAACAGATATGCTCTTCATGAGCCTTTAATTATCTTTGCACTACCCGATACAGTGCTCACACTAGTTTCTTTCATTTTCAAATGAGAGAAATAACTCTTATCTTTCAGAACGGTGTGGCTAGTCGCACTGTCTGCCAAACATAAATCTTCACCATTAATTGTTCTTTTCTCTACATGGGCAAGGAAATCAGTAACTTCCAGGTGAGTTGCATCACCATGATCAAAGTCATCTTCGCCATCTTCGTACACCAAATTTGTTTCCACTTTCTTTCCCTTTTGCTTCAATGATTGTTGATAGAGATCAACAAATGTCTTGGTGTACGACACATATGAGCCCAATGGTCTTTTGCTCCACATCGGTAACATTATTCTCATATGTTGCTTTCTCTTGCTTGTTACCATCTTTGTTTTCCCACTTCTGGTGAGAGTAAGAGTTCTTGAAAGAACTCGGCCTCGACCTCGACCAAATTTGTGTCTACGCCCATGTCCACGACCACGTCTATAGCCACTTCCTCGGCCACTATTATTGGCGTGGTTTTGTTCTTTCCTATCATAGGATGTCACATTCGCTTCAAGGAATGGAGATGAACCAGTTGGACGTAAACATGGTTTTTCATCAAGAGCTCGTTATTCTGCTTAGCTACGAGGAGACAAGATATAAGCTAGGAATATTTCTTATATCCCTATTCACGGTATTGTGTCTCTAGGACAACATTGTTTGCGTGAAAAGTAGAGAATTAATGTCTTCTCTAACATTTCAGCATCCGTGACTTTCTCCCCACATAGTTCCAATTTGGATGTAATCCGGAACATGGCTATGTTTTACTCACTTACAGACTTAAAGTCTTGTAATCTCATTTGCAACCAATAATAACGAGCTTTAGGTAATATCACAGTTTTTTTATGATCATACATTTCCTTTAGATTGTTCCATAGAACCTCTGGATCTTTCATGGTAAGGTACTCGTTTTTGAGGTCCTCATTGAGGTGACAGCGAAAAAATATCATAGCCTTAGCTTAACTCTGGCTTTTAGCTTTATTTTCTTCGGTGATTGTATAACCAAGTCTCTTTGCATTCAGATGAAACTCAACATCTAATGCCCATACCAAATAATTATCTCCAGTGATATTAAAAGCCCTTTTGCATCGATTTATGAATTAAACAAATAATAAAACAACATAAAGCATATGAATTTAACTAGCATGATTTATTTCAAAAGTCAAATTAATATCTAAAGTAGTATTTGATCAATATAGTGTCCAATATGCAAAAAAGAACTCATAAAATAATATAATTGAATTGCCATGTTCCATATAATTATACATAATTAAATCAACAATAGGAATGATCACTAAGATGTGAGATATGTCGATCATACGAGAGATGTGTCATAGTGATTCCATAGTATCGATAAGTATTATTTTAATTTAGGATAGATGATAAGCGTGAATCCATTATGACGAACTATGAGTTGATAATAAATATGGTTCAAAACATGATTATTACAAAAATCAAACCATCGATAATCATTATTCTAGATAAACATTGTAACATCGAAAGCCATCCTCTTTATAAATATGATCTGAGAAAACATAGTTTATCATATGATCATGATAGTAAAGGCATAGCCTACCATAACGATTAGTTCGTGGAAGGTATAGCTTATCATCTCGGAATAATACATAAACATAAACATAAATTAAATCTAACATTTTCGGTGTAAGAACAGATCGAGAGATTATTGTGTCTTATTCCATTAATATAAAGAGGTATGTATAAAATTTCAAATACTTGGAGAACAAATAGAACTTGAAGAATAAGTAAAACTTGGAGAATAAGTAAATCTATAATATTTTCGAGCCATCTAAAATATTCTCGAGCCTTCTAAAATATGGAACTTATAATGGGTATCCATATAATTTATTCATAACAAATATGTATCTAATGTTTTTTAACCAAATGATCAATTGCATGATAACGAAGATTGAGATTGACAAACAAACCAAAAAGATTGAGAAATTCTCTAAATTACCTTCTTCTTTTTTAAAATTTGGCATTCACCAAAAAAAAAAAAGAACTTATTCCAAGATTACCAAAAACTTATGTTCTAGGAAGAGTTTTTAAGCGATTTAAGAAGGAAAGTGTATAAACATTAAACCTAATAATTGGTATTTCTGAAATTCCCTTTAAGATTTATAAAATTTTATTCAAATATATATAAATTAGAGAAAATAATAGAAATAAGCAATATTTGGATAAAATAAATAAATCATTAAATCCTGCAGATATCCAAAATCTTACAGAATTATGTTTCTATAAAAGCCACTGGAACACTAATGTAATAATTTATTTCCCTAAAAATAGCCAGATGCAAATCTACACACTTTTTTTTTAACTCAATGGTGCAAATATACACACTTAAAATTACGATTTCAGATAAAAAGAAATTAAATTAAGATAATCAAAATACTAAACAAAAAGCATTATATCTCTCTCTCTCTCTCTCCCGCCTCTGTTTGATTTCATTCTAAGCAGATTTCATTGTTGAAGTAGCAACAGGAAGAAATATAACAACGATAAGCAGAATTTGAACAAGAATCATCATATTCAGTCTCATCTTCTTGAGTTAAGGTTCATGGTATTCTATTATTTATTTTAACAAACACATTTGTTTTAATTGAATTGTCAAAGAAGAGATGTCTAGTTACGTTGGTGTTCTTGTCTCTGATCCATGGCTACAAAGCCAGTTTACACAAGTGGAGCTACGCAATCTTAAATCCAAGGTCTGTCTCTCTCTTCCTTTCATCACACATCAATTCACACTTTGTAGCATTCAACAAATTGACCATTCGAATTCTATTTTTTCTTAGTTTGTTTCGACAAAAACTCCATCTGGCCGTGTCACTGTGAAACATTTACCACAAGTGTTAGCAAAGTTAAAAGATTTCAATGGCACATTTGAGGAAAATGAGATCAAAACTATACTGGATGAGTCGTATCCCAATCTCAATGAGGAAGTTGAACTCGAAACCTTTCTCCGAGTGAGTTTGATAATGATCTCTAAATGCCTTAAAATGTGTTAAGTTTCGTGAATTGTCAACTCAAAACCAACTGGCAATAAATGGGTTGGTCCATGTCCGTTATTTATCACATTAAGTCTCTTATAACTTCCGATGTGGGATCCTATATAACAAAATGATTTAAAATGTGGGTAATACGATTTGTGACAGGCCTTTTTAAGTGTGCAATCCCGAGGAGGAGGAACAAAAGGCGCTTCATCGTTTCTCAAGACAAGTACTACAACGTTTCACCATGCAATCAATGAATCCGAGAAAGCTTCATATGTGTCCCATATCAATAACTATTTGAGAGAAGATCCTCTCTTGAAAAGCTATCTTCCAATCAATCATGCTACTGATGCTCTGTTTGATCTTGTTAAAGATGGTGTTCTTTTGTGGTAAACATATCTTCATAAACAAACTATTTCTAATATAAACATTTTGAGTGGTATTGTGGTTCTAATTCTTGTTCCTTTGGTTTGCACAGTAAGCTTATAAACGTAGCTGCGCCTGGGACGATAGATGAAAGAGCGATCAACACGAAGAAAGAGCTTAATCCATGGGAGAGAACTGAGAACCTTTCACTCTGTCTCAATTCTGCAAAGGCCATTGGCTGCACCGTTGTCAACATTGGAGCTCAGGATATTGCTGAAGGAAGAGTGAGTACTGATCAGTAGAAGAAAGATTCTTCCTTTTTTTTTTTCTCTCTGTTTCATATTCTGTTTTCTAATTCTTACTCCTTGTTTTTCTAGCCACATCTCGTACTTGGATTGATCTTTCAGATTATAAAGGTAGTCACTTTACATCACTTTAGCATAAGATGATGAGACATGGTTACTAATTTTCTTTTTTGTTGGAGATAACAATAAGATCCAATTGTTGGCTGATCTCAATCTCAAGAAAACTCCACAACTTGTTGAGTTGGTGGAAGAAAATCAGGTAAAGTCTATAGCTTTGAACCTTTTCTACAAGTATAAAAATGTATAATTCGAGGCTGAAACTATACTTAACAGCTTCATTAATGGTTTTTGCAGGATGTGGAGGAGCTTATGGGACTAGCTCCTGAAAAACTTTTGCTTAAATGGATTAATTTTCATCTTAAGAAAGCTGGTTATGAGAAACAGGTCACCAATTTCTCTTCTGATGTTAAGGTACAAACTTGGCCCTGCTACGCGTTTTTCTTCTTCGTCTTATTTGCGATTTTTCAATTCTCTTGAGCAAAATTATCTTTTGTGGTTGGCAGGACGGAGAGGCATATGCATATCTGCTAAATGCACTTGCCCCTGAACACAGTACACATGTGACATTAGAGATCAAAGACCCTTCAGAAAGAGCGAAGAAAGTCCTTGAGCAAGCAGAGAAGCTTGACTGTAAAAGATACCTTTCTCCTGAAGATATAGTGGAAGGCTCTGCAAATCTTAATCTTGCATTTGTGGCACAACTGTTTCAGCACAGGTCAATAGTAGGAAAGCTTGATAAATATATATATATATATATATATATATATATATCTATTCTTCGAGTTTACTAGTTTGTTTATATGTATGATCTTTGTTGTAGGAATGGATTGTCTAATAAGAGTTCGAAGACGCCTATCTCTTTTGCTGAGATGATCACAGAAGATGAAGAAACTTCTCAAGAAGAAAGATGCTTTCGCCTCTGGATTAACAGTCTTGGTGCTGCCACTTATGTCGATAATGTTTTCGAGGATGTTAGAAATGGGTGAGCATTGCAGTAATATGTTTCATTAATTTTGAGTGGCTTGAATTTAAACTTTTTAATGACATACCAGATGGGTTCTTCTTGAAGTTCTTGACAAAGTATCACCAGGCTCGGTTAACTGGAAACACGCAAATAAACCGCCCATCAAAATGTTATTCAAAAAGGTTGAGAATTGCAATCAAGTTATCAAGATTGGTAAAGAATTGCGCTTCTCGCTTGTCAATATAGCTGGTAATGACATTGTGCAAGGAAATAAGAAGCTCCTTCTCGGTGAGATAACGCTCATGCAGAAAAAAGTGTGTTAAATTTTATAGTGTCAGTTAAAACTTGATGACAATCTTTGTATGCAGCTTTCTTGTGGCAATTGATGAGATACACAATGCTTCAAATTCTGAATAACTTGAGATCTCACTGGCAAGGTAAAGAAATTACAGAAGCAGATATTCTAAACTGGGCAAATAGGAAAGTCAAGAAAACGGGTCAAACCTCTCAAGCTGTGAGCTTCAAGGTAAAGAAAAGAGTCACACCATGGACACTAGAGTACCCATATTCATATAAACCTTAACAATTTTGATGGTTACTTTTCTAGGACAAGAATCTATCAAATGGGATCTTCTTTTTGGAGCTTTTGAGTGCTGTAGAGCCAAGAGTTGTAGACTGGAGTCTTGTAACCAAAGGGGAAACAGGTAATAATACCATGTTACTTTGTGCTGTCTCTTTAGTTGTTTATCAGCATTTGCAAAGAATCGAGTTAGGTTTGATTTGTAATTGGCATTTTTAAGCAGAAGAAGAAAAGAAGTTGAATGCAACGTACATCATAAGTGTTGCAAGGAAGCTTGGATGCTCAATTTTCTTGTTGCCTGAGGATATAATAGAGGTAGATTATAGCTTCATACTCCACAGTATTTTTTTTCCGAGTTTTTTCAGGTTCGATTGCTTTAATCTATCTGTATGTAAACAATGATAACAGGTAAATCAGAAAATGATGCTTATATTGGCTGCTAGCATCATGAACTGGAGCCTCCAGCAACAATCAGACACGGAGTCTACCGTGTCTGATGATGGCGATGTAAGCTCTGTGACAGAAGAGATCTCCAATTTGTCCACAGACGATGGATCTTCAGATGCACAAAATGATGAAGATGTGATTGGATTGGAGTTTAGGTAGCAAAAGAGAAAACAAGAAACGAGAGAATGTAGCTTTAAATGTACAAACACAGAATCTGATACATATTGTAAAAACTGTGTATTTGATTTTGTGGTAAGACATTGTCATTGTAGACTCTTGGTCATTGTTATAGCTCAAATCCTATTAATAAGAAATGAAATCAGAGATTAAACTATGCAGGTGAAGCAAAATGGTACACATACCGGGACAAGAAAATTAAATTCTATTATTAACATCTGCAGCATGTTTGATCGTTTGTGTAAAGATTTAAAAGGTTCTATATAAAATTATGAGAAAGGGGAGCAACAGTCTATATAAAAAGACAGACTCAAAAACTTGTCTTCACCAGACTCTTAAGATAATCATGTACCGGTGTCTTTGTAGTCCTCAGCTTCTGACTCGGATTTCTCCTGCTCTGCCATTTCCACGAGCATTCTGAGGCGCTTATCGAAAATCAAAGCACTCTCGTCTCTCATGTCAAGCTCTAAAGCCTCTGCTTCAAGCCACTTTTCCCTCAGATCATCGAGCAGATTCCCTTGGTCTGTCGTCATCATTGCGCCTGGTGCACTTGGAGCAGTTGTTCGAAGTGAAGAGTCACCTGATGGCGGAGGCAATGTTAATAGCATTGCCCTGAACTCGGGGGTTTCAACAGATGCCTCGAAATTACAAGCAACCAAGTCTAGGCAGTACTCCCTTATCTTCAACACGCCATACCTATGCCATTCAAAACTAAACCTCTCAGCTCATATATCATCCATCAATGTTTTACAACAGAAACGTAAATAGAACCGGTTTCTCGAATCAACTAGAATCAAAATCGTCAAAACGAGCTTCATGCATGAAACTACATAGACTTAGAGACACTATGTTTTAATTCCCATAACTAGCAGTCAACAAACTTTAATGTAGTAACATCTGTACTGTTAACCTATCATGCTCGACGAATGCGCCAAAGTTAGCCATCAATTAGAAAATTGGTTTAGAGAAGAAGAAAATCATACATATCTGACAAAACCAGCCAATGACAGAGTTCTGCAGGTGTGGCAGTTTCCAAGTGAGGCAACAAGGCGTCAGCCACAGCACGTTTAAGAGGAAACAGCAAGTAGCGAGATGCAACATCAAAGATTTCCTCAGCCTGCAAAATAAGCAAATTATCAAGGAGGGTAAAATACAAAGAATACTTTCTAAATGGCAAACAAGTTTTACCTGATTCGGATTGATCTCCTTCAGGCCATCAGTGTACCTGATAGTGCTTATCGAGTTAGCTTATTGTGCCAAAAATAAGTTTTTTCAAAAAACTTTCTCAGGTTTTTTACAATCACAAATGCTTACATATACTCAATCATCTTCTCGAAAGCCTCTGCGCTCAAATCATGTTCTTCGAGAAATGGAAGACTATCACCCGCCAAACCATTTTTTCCCTCATGGAAATCATTCACGCGGGATAATCTTGCTCTGAAGTACTCTGATCTCGAAGCTAGAATGACTTTATGGCAATAGAAAGTCCTTTTATCAACTTTAACACAAACATCAGCAAGGCTATCCACAGAATCACTGACTCTTTTATCCCCAACAGACGAATCTAATGAATCGCCACTGATATCTGCAAACGATTTCGCAAGGGAAACTCGAAGAATCCTATGCAAGGAAGCAGGAAGCCTGTCTTCCTCTGGAAGGGATATCCCCTGTAAGATAAACCGTTTCATGGAGTTATCAAGATCTCTATGTGTTTTGTACTCAGCATATTTCTGGTGAACCAGTTCCTTCTCAATAATCTTCTGCAGCGATTCGCATTTACAAACTTTGCAGATCCTTACAAGATCTTCCATATCATCGACCGATATATCCAGCCTATCCGAGTAGAAGAAGTGGATGAGGCTACACAAAGCAGGGTACGAAAGCTTCTCTTTCGAGAACCTAACTTCTCTACGGTCTGTCCATTCATTCACAAACTTTTGCTTGAAAAATGGAGATCGAGCACTTAAGATAACCCTGTGTGCTTCAATCGGTCTACCTTGCACGAAGAATACCACATCGGGTGGGAAGTAATTGGAACTACCCATCTCATCTACTGAAACTGAGAATGCAAAACATTATCATGCGTCAGTCTCTAGAGACCACATACAAAGCTAACAAGCACAAGAGGCTATCTCAGTAAACATCTCTACAACGACAATGTACTCAACGATTCAACAACTCAACTACAATGTAATGAATTGGATTCAAGAACACAACTTTCCTTAAAAACTGGATTGTGAGTGAAATGGTAACGAAACGATTAATCCCAATTGAGAATTCGATGATCGGGAAAAACATACCGGAAACATCAATATTAGCATCGGAAGCTTGTTTCAGATAAGCCCGATTGTGGCAGCAACCCAAAAAGGTTTCCCTAAGAGAAGCTTGCAAGGGACCAAGCGGAGGCGGACGAGCTTCAAACGCCTTGAGAAGCTTCCGAATCCTAAGGTTAAGAGAAGCGTAGTGACAACGATCGCCGTCGAAAGTATGTTCGGAGCAAATCGCGCCGTTCTCTAGAAGCATCCGAGCGGCGTCGATGTGACCAGCGAGACAAGCGTAGTAGAGAGCTACGGAGTCCCATCGGTCACGAGCGTTGACGTTAACTCCGGTCTCGAGTAGGTATCGGAGCCTATCAACGTCTCCGGCGCGTGAGGCCTCGAAAATGTCTCCGTTGGGGACTTTTTTCAGAGGTCCGGAAGGTCCGTAATCTTGGAGGTCAATGTCTAGATCTTCGAGGTCGGATTCGAGTGTCCAAGACGACGAATTCTCAATCGGAGACATTTTCGACGAATCGCCGGTTTTAGAGAGAGAAACGCATAAACCCTAGAGGAAGTGGTGAAGTTATCGTTTCCATGGCGGTTTTTGAGGGTTTTGCTTAATTGTGAGGTTTAGGAGAGATTGGGGATGTTAATATGGACTCAAACTCCATAACTTAGTGCGGGTATGTATAAAAAAAATAAATCTAAAATCTTTATTTTATATTAGAGCTAAAAATGACCGAACCGGACTAAGCTTTTTACAGATCCTAAGTTTTTAACCTAATAATTTTTCAGAAAAACCTAAACAACACCAAAATCAAATGTGTGAACCAAAATCATTTTTTTCCATCAAAAACGTGATTTCGCATTTTCCCGCCAAAAAAGTAATTCCGTATTTTTCCACCAAAAACGTGATTCAAAGTTTTCTCGCCAAAATCGTGATTTTGCATTTCCCGCCAAAAACGTAAAATTCCACTTTCCCACCAATAACGTAAAATCATGTTTTCCCGCCAAAAAAGTAAATCATGTTTTCCCTCCAAAAACATAAAATCACGTTTTTCACCGTAAATTCTTGTTTTCCCGCCAAAACGTAAAATCTTGTTTTCCCGCCAAAAACATAAAATCCCATTAACGTAAAATCTCATTTTCTCGCCAAAAACGTAAAATCTCGTTTTCCATCCAAAAACGTAAAATCTTGTTTCCCGCCAAAAACGTAAAATCATATTTTCCCGCCAGTAATGTAAAATTATGTTTTCTCGCCAAAAACGTAAATTTCGGTTTTCCCACCAAAAACGTAAAATCTCGTTTTCTCGCCAAAAAAACGCAAACTCTCGTTTTTCCGCCAAAAAGTGATTTTGTTTTCCCGCCAAAAAGTGAAATTATGTTTCCCGCCAAATACGTTAAATTTTGTTCTCTCGCCAAAACATTAAATCTTGTTTTTCTACCAAAAACGTAAAATCTTATTTTCTGCCAAAAACGTAAAATCTCGTTTTCCGTCAAAAAACGCAAACTCTCGTTTTTAGTTGAAATACAAAAATTGTATTTTTCTCGTTTTTCCTTTAACGCCAGAAACGTAAAATTATTATTTTCTTTTGAAAACGCAAAATTTTAGTTTTTCGTTAAAAAATAAACTAATATAATATGTTTGTTTTTAAGAAAAACAAAAAAAAAATATTACAGGGCTGGGCTAACCTTGGTTTAGTATGTTTTTTATAAATTACAGGGCTAAAAAAAGGTTAGGACTTAAACATGGCTAAACTTATAAAATACAAGACCGGGTTGGGCCGAAAAACCCTATTTAACATCCCTAGGGGAGATTAACGATAATTAGTGAAGATTAAAGTATTTTGGACATACATTATAGGCTTATGAGGCCTCGGCAAAATACCAAGAACTGAAAAAGTGAATCGGAACCGAATCGAATTAAGATAAATTTTGAACACTCGAAACCGACTCGAACCCGGTCGGAACCAAACCGAAAAATGAAATACATGAATGGGTCATAGACCTCTAGTACCGAAATACCCAAAATCCGAAAGAACCGAACTGAACCCGACCCGAAACCCGAATGCTCATGCCTACAGTTTTGATTGGTAATCGAGGTGGTTTGAGATTCAACCGTTTGTTTGGTTATCAATAAGATGGGCGGATGCAATGAGCAGTTGAAATAGGTGGTTGAAAGAAATGATTCGAAACTCAAACGAGGCGGTGAACCACCCAAAAAGAGATTCAAGACGGTTGTGCCAAATAGTGATGGTGATTGGATCTCTACCTTCGCGTACAAGCGTATCGCCAACCCTATTTTTTCGAATGTCACTTCTTTAGATCATTTCATACATCTGATGTGTTACTTATCTATATAGGTATTAGCTCGGTCGAGAAGATTTTTACATAGATTAGAGTCTTTAAACCTGGCCGGCCGACATGGTCATCTAATATGGTCGGAGCTTGGGACAGTGCCATATTGGGAGATAGGTCATAGGTGTTTATTAGTGTAGCTAAAGGTTACACAAGAAATTTATAATAATAGCTTTATTTACAAACCAAAGGAAGGTAAATGGGAAATGGACTAGGTGTTATATTCTAAGAATTGGGAGAATAATGCGTGCGTCCTTGATGATATATCGTACCCCAGATCGGGCTATACCAAGTCGATCCGCAAGTGCCACAAAATGATAATCGAAGGTCGTCTGACCTTAACGCCTAAAACAAATTCAGGCTTAGAGTCTAACAATTTTCGACTACATGCCTCTACGATCTAAGCCTAAGCCTTTGTAACATGTACAAAGACCGAGAGTTATATTAGCACCGATTATGCTAATATCAATGACACAAGCGGATTTAGTATATGTTCCAAAGCAGAGATATGGAGAGTGGTGAAACGTTTAGGGTTTAGGCTAAAAGTTTGGTGATGGTCATTTATTGTCAAACTGGGTTTAGATGAAAGCTGACTAAGTAAGAAATTTTATGTGTGGAGATTTTAATGAAAAAACGTAATGATGATCGATGAGAGATTTAGGGAAAGGCTTGAGTGGTGTGATGTTTATCATGATTCATGAAAACCATTACACCTCATAATTAATATTTATTAAGATTTGATTGTAAATCCTTTTTTTCTTTCTTTCTTGTATTCATTAGATTGTGTATAACAATATGATCCTCTTTGAATTTGTGTTAGGATTGATGATTCACGCTTCCATCCGCTTTTGTCTTGTGTTGTGCGGGGAGGTCTCACGATTATGGTTTTTGTTGGGGATTAATAGATTTGGGCATTTTGGGCCTAGAAGATGAGTATGGTTGGTAAGGTATGGATGAGTTGCAGATTCATTAATCACAATTCTATCAAAGATTACTCGCATATGGCTTCGTATAAAGCTCAAGACCTATGTCGCCCAGCTCGCACCTCTATGAAGTGCATCAAAGATCGTCGTCGGCTCGTTGACCACGATGTCGTCTTTGAACTGCCATAATCTCATTTTCAAGGCCGCCATAGTCGTTTCATTATGGACGACATGCATTCTAGCGATGATCTCTTTAAACTTGGTGATGTATGACCGAAGCTAACCCCGAGGTCCTTGTGAGAGGACCCAGAGATCTGCTCCCTAGGTAGTCTTCTGAATGAACACCGAGTATTGCTTCATAAAACTGACTGAGAACTGAGAGAAATTGTCGATAGACCAATCTTCCAGCCGAGAGAACTAGTCGAGGGCTGGTCCTGTGAGATGCTCGGCGAAAAGCTTGCACAACCCGACATCCTTCTCATATTCATTAAAGTGTGCCCTTTCAATCGCGATCCTAAACGCGGTCAGATGCGATCTGGAATATGTCTTCCCTTTATAGACTGAGAGTCTGAGATTTCCCACATCTTTGATTGGTGTGTTCTTGATCCGCTCATAGAACGGAGTGCGCTTGGTTTCTTTAACTACACGATCGATCTCAGGCGCCGTGCTTGTTGCATTATGGACTCTTGAACTCATAGTCTGTAGTCCTTCCCTAGTTTCCACTAGGGCCTGGTCAAAGTACTCCAAACTCGTAGGATCGTGATCCCTTCTTGGATTGTCAGCGAAATGGTTATGGCTTCTCATTGGTAGTGGACCGAACTGTCCTTGACCACTCCTCCGTCCGGACTTCGGGGTCAGGATGGTTCTCTGGTCTTGGTTTTGTGGAGGCGTGTTGAGTAGACTTGGCTCCCACCTCCTCAAGGTATTGGCGCGCTGTTTATGTTCTGGTTGTAGTGGAAAGGGCATGTCCAAAGGTTGTACAACCCCGGGGGCAAGGCTCCGTCTTCACCATTTCTAGAAGGCAACACGGTCTCTGGTGTTCGTGAAACATCAGTTGATGGCACATCGCGCAGTCATGCCACCTCTGAGCGAAGCTCAAGGATTGATTGTGACATCGCAGCCTAGTAAGCGGCCATTTTCTCCGCATTCTCTTTCATCGTGGCCATTGCACCGCTGACCAAAGTTGTCAGATTGTTGGAAACCTTGTGTTAGGTTTCCTAGACATCATTGTAGTTGTCTTCCATTGAGGATCTTTTGTGTTGGAGTTAGACTTGCCTATCCCCCTCCTTCTAGCGTCAAACTGTTGTAACTGGAATTACAACGATCAAAATTTGTAAATAGGAATTATCAAAAGACTTTGGCTTATCTTTAACAAAAGAAGAATAGAATGGTTTTTGAGCAATAAACAAAAAAGTTATTGCTCGGGAAAAACTAAATGGATCAAACTAGGTTTTTAGACAAAAAGTGTGAAGTAAATGAGTTTAGTATTTCGTCATCGAGAGTGTTTACACAAGAACAAGAACAAAGAATTGGTAAGTGTTTAAGTGTAGACCTAGTTGCGGATGGAAGAAGTTATTTTGCTATTTTCCATCACCCTAGTTTAACGTTATCATTTACTCCGCTTGATTCGCCATAAATGGTATTTAATTAGGGGGATTCGGCTGTTACGTTCAGACACCTTAAATAATAGTTTGAACGAGTCTTTGATCGTGGTGGGGTTGACTGACGGATTTGCATTTATTCCCCTTTGACCATAAACTCACTCCGGCATGCCATCAAGCTCAACTCTTCACCTCGTTTGTCTTTCACTTCTCTGTCTTTTTAACCATTTATTTATTGGGCATGTTTTACTGAACCAGGATTTTCACCCCGACAGTGATATTTATGTAATATATATAATATTATCCTTAATTGAATCTCACGGGCATAAAGAAAGAAGTGGTTTCTTTTTTTTTCTTAATTGTTCAATATTATTTCCCCCCATTCAGAATTTTCATATATAATTTTTTTTTATATACTAATATGTGGACACTGAAAAAGCCTTTGAGAGGCAAAACTCTCTCAAACAAAAACCCTAGCCGCCGATTAACTTCCACATAGATCTCCCTCTCCGGCGGCCAGTTTTTCTCACCGCCGCCGTGAGAGGGACCCCACTCTTGCTCTTCATTCTTTTGGCTCCTCTTCGATGGTTTTTTCCTTGCAGATGGTCGCATATCTGGATTTCTTTGGTTCATTTTGGGGTCGTCGATGACGGTAGCATTGGGGATTCGTGGTCGGTTGTTCTCTCTTATGGTGAGTTCTCTGGTTCTCTCTCCACCTGATTCATCTCGCTCGAGGATGGTGGTTTGTTTTGGGTGTTGAGAGCTCCGACGGTCTCCATGAGCTCTGTATAAGGGCTTCTCCGATGGATCTAGTTGCTCCGGACCGGTGGGCTCTATAGCTGTGTTGGTTCTCGGGTCTGGTGTCTAGGGTGGGTTGCTTCTCTCCGGTTTGGCTTCAGAGGACGATTCTCAAACTAGAGTTTATGGCCGTCTTCTCCTCCTCGTTCGTCCCCTTTTAGCCTCGCAGCGGCGGGTCACCTCGTCTCCTCCCTTCTGTGGTATTGGTTATGGCAACGGTAATTGCTCCTCCGTTTTAATCTCCTCTGCCATTAGTCAATTAGATTTCCTTGCTATGTTTTCATATGCTACCTTCGAAGTTTGGTTCGTTGTTCACCACCACTGTGTATGTGTTTGTTCCTCTTGATCTGGCTGTTTGACTCCTTTCTCTGGCTTTGGTGATGGTTTCGGGTTCCGTCAAGCTGATATCTCCTCTTCTCTTCCCTTTGATGCTTTTTCTTCTCTTCTTTGCATCTCAGGAAGATTTTAGGTTGTGGTTTGTGGTGTCTCAGAGTTGAGGGTCATTTGGCGTGGTTGTTCTTTCTTTCCCCTTATCCTCGCCGTGTGGTTTCAAAGCTTTTTGGGCTACTTCCTTTTCAGTCTTGTGCCTCACCTTTGTTTGAAAATATGATGAAGCTTGTTCGCTCTCTCTGTTGGTTTGTGAGCTTGGTCGAGGGTCTACTGTTGAGGTTTGTCTTTTATCGCGGTGTGCCTACCTCTTCTATACATCTCGTGTAGTGATTAGCGTCGTCTCCAGTGCTCTCCTTCCTGGTTTCGCTCTGCACTGGTCGTTTGTTGGTTTTGTAGCTCTGTTAGATAGTTTGGTTGTCAAATTCGGGTCATCGTCATGACGAGGTTTAGCAGCTTTGTGCTCCATGTTTGTTTGTCTTCTGAGGCTTCTCTTGGGTTGTTTCGGTTTTATTAAAGCTCTGGTTGTCGCTTCCTCGCCTTGGTTTTGTGATGTGGTCTTGCTTGGTCTTCTGCGTTCTGAGGATTGGAGTGGACTCCGAGTTTTTTCCTCTTCTTAGTCTCGACGGCTCATCTCGGCAAAGTTGGGTATTTAGGTCTGATTCGAGTGATTATATATGCCATTACCATTCCTATTGACGTCGTTCGTTGTTTGGGTTTGTGAGGCTTCCCTCTATCTTCTTGGGGTTGGTCGATGCTTCCTGGTTCAAGATTGGTCATTATATGCCTTTTAGTATCCGTTTTTGCTTTCAATAAGTAGCCTTGTTGTTTTTCCATAGGCTCTAGTGTTGTTCTTTTGTTATTTTTTTCATGTTGTAATCGTTCCACCTGCTTTTAATTGAATACGTTTAGCAAAAAAAACAAAAAAACAAAAAAAAAAATTTCAGAATTTTAATCGAAAAACATAGATCTTGGGCTCGTGGTCTTCATCTTTTGGTTCGATGACCTCATCATACCCTCCTTCTTGAGAAAGTTTTGTCCTCAAAACTTGTTTATGTGATCTAGTGTTGTTGCTTGAATTTTGGTGGACCTCCTCTGCTCGTTTATCTTTGTCAATGGAAGGTGTAGGTGATGAATGACATGGAGACACTTTTGGTGGTTCAGGCGGCTCAGGCTCCTTGGGCGGCAAGGTAATGGACATCTTCGGTTTTGGTGTTGCTTTTGGTGAATGCTTGTGGATTGGTCTTCTTCCATAGCACTCCTTGATCTCTTGATGCAAATCTCTAGGTATGTATCTCTCGTCCATGAGCAGCTTGAGTTCTTCCCAAGTTTTGATGGATGGTTTGTTGTAGTATATACCAACGTTCTTCTTCTTCTAGATTCCACCATGTTGCGGCTTCACCTCGTAGTTGATTGATGACTAGAGGTAGTCTTTCATGTTCTGGCGTTAGGTGGTACCAAATACAACTCTCCATGTGTCCGGTCCAAGAAAGATATGCTGGAGGACCATATCCTCCTTGAAAAACTTTAGGTCGTAGCATTGAAAATCGAAATAAGGTAAACAAATTTTTTTTTTTTTTTTTGAAAAATCTGAAAACAAATCAAAAACAAATGGAAACAATTTTTTTTTTAATTTCGTTTAATGAGAGAAACAAATTAAAACTTCAAGGAAAACAAAGAAAACTATTTTTTTATGGGTTTTTAATTTTATATAATCAAGGAACAAAAAAAAAATCGATAAAAAGTTGAAACAAAAACGAAAAAGAAATGAAAACAATAGAAGATATGAGCTTTTAGCTTTGATACCAGATGATGTAAGATCGGAATCACACCAATCTAAATGATCACTAGGATGTCAAAGTTGACAAGCTAGATGGATCGAAGATCGTCACGCAAAAGTGTGAAAGCCTTCGTGATGAGATCACAAGCCTAAGTCTAAGTGATTCCACACAAAGACAGAGACTCACACGACTTCTAGAGTGAGGAATCACACACAACACTCTACAGATCGCACAAAATCAAAAGAAGTGATTCCACACAACTCTAATGAGCAAACACAAAAGACAAGACTTTTGTAAATAAACTTTATACGTTTTTTGATTAATTCATTGGTGAGTGTTACAAAGGAAATGAGTGAGCTTATATAGAGCCCATACATGTTTTTACAAAGCAAATAATTCAAATATTTAACATAAATAAGAAATCAATCAAAGGCTTGATTGATATGGCCTTTATTGCTTGATTTTTTGCCAAGTAAGGAAATGTGAAGGTTCCTTGTATCTGGACAGCTTGGGCATGAAGTAGTGACGTTTTGGAGGTCTCTTGATGGCCGGTGTGAAACATCTAAGCTGTTAAAACCAAATAAATCAAAGGGATATACCAATTGGACAAGATTTGATCTAATTGGCTCCGGATAAAGAAAGTTGAAGTGTGAAGAGATCCGTTTGATCCCCTGCTTGCTGGTCCATTTGTAGTCACTCCTTGGAGTCTCTAAAACATAGGAAAAGTCTCATGGACGCCAAAGATAAGTCTGCAATGATCCAAATAAGGAAATGTCCAAAATTAAACATTTTTGGATCATCCGGTTTATGATCTTGGTTCTGGTCAGGTCTGAACCATTCTGGATCGAGTCTTGATTCACCGTGGGTCCTTGATGGGTCAAGAATATCGACCAAGTCGGATCTTGGCTTAATTCTTTGTGGTTGGGCCGGAATCCTTCAAGAGATGCCCATATGTCTTTATCGGGCCATTTGAATGATTGTAGGTTTGTGGGCTTGTTTGGGTTGGTATTCCTTGAGTCTCCACGGTTCTGGCTGTTAAGAGGCTCGTCAAGATGGGCCATGGTGGCTCGGGGTTGGGCTGCATCATCTTGGGCTCGTGGTTTTCATCTTTTGGTTCGATGACTGCATCAGAACACTATCATATAGTATTTCTATTATAGAATACCATCATATATATATTACATATAATGAAATGTTATTTTAATCTATAAGTATTTTGTTTTATGCGTTCTATACCGAGCAAAACGGATTGAAAAAAAATTATTTTGTTTCATACTCTGTTTCTTTGGTTTCTGAACGATACACATGTCTACACTATATATTTTATCTCGTTCTATTCTATTTTAGTTTCGGTATATCTATTTTATTGCACTTTATTTTAAGTGTTCTATATATAACAGAGCAAAATAAAAACACTATATGCGATGTTTGTAAATCACGCTCATAAGTGATTAAGTGGGTGTAAAATTGTTGTTACAAGGCCGAAATGGTTGTTTACTTTATTTAAAAATCTATTGTGCTATAAGCTTAATTTTCAGCCCATATATGAATATTGGACTAATTGTCCAAAAAAAACATCAATTTAAATTATATTAAAATATCAGTACCATTTATTTATAAAGCTACTTACTAAAATTGACATTTAATTAAAGAAAAACGGAAATTTGAAAAAAAAATGCAAGTTTTGTCTAAAAGTTCACACTGATGATCTAACACGTAAGTAAAATTGAAGTCAAATTTTCTTGTTTTCCGTCAATGTTTAATTAAATATCAACATTAAATAGGCATGCTAAACATATAAAATACACCTAATTTTATTTAGTGAGCATGCGTGTATATATATATACAGATAAAACAAACTCCAAAAAGAGTCTTAATTAAAGTTCTTCTCATCCTTTCTTTCTCTCTCTCTGTCTCAAAGAAGAAGCAGAAAAACAATTCTCCAGACGATGATGAAGAAGATGAAGAGAAGACATGAAGGAGCACCAGTATATTCATACAACTTTACCGTTAATGAATTCGAGGAGATGCATTAGAGGCTACTTCGGTGTTTCGCCGGAAAAATAAAAGGTTATCATGAGTCATCGGCGTACATGGGAAAGCCAGGCATTTCTTTAATTATTTATATTTTCTCCTTTTTAATATTCAATATGTAATTTTTTTAAAGGAAAAAGTCGTATTTTCATCGAATTTTTATTATTGTTGTTCAGATTATATCGCAAAACAAACCAGATATAGGATGGATCGAGATGCTTTCCCACTTTTTGGTTTCGTTTTTTTCAGTCTTCCTGCTATTTTCTTTTGACATAATTGATGCCTTATTTTAACTTTCATTCAGTAAGTTAGCATTTTTTTAACTGTTAAAAATAATTATCATTTTTTGTGTGAAAAAGACGATTTTATCCTTTTTATTGTTACATCGTGTATCGTACATTATCGTACACGCTATACTATATAGGGGTAAAATTGGATTGAACAGTGAAATAAATGTTATATTTTACTAAGATTTTAAAAAATGTCAACATACTAATAAAACTTCAATTAAGGAGTTGACTATGGTACACTACATGTAATATAAAGCTTCTTCGATATATATCTTAGAATTTTTACCTCTTTTCTACATACTCTAAACAAATTTATTATTTAATAAACATCATGAATTTTGCGTTCTCTTATAATTACAACATACCGGCTAAAAATTATGATTGAGTTTAATAAACCGGTAATAGCGTTTTGAAAAACCACAATTAAGATAATCCGACCCGTTCAACCCCTAACCCGACTCAACCCGGCTTAATAAGAGAGAGAGAGTGAGAGAATTACCAGATAGAAAAAACTATGGAAAAAGCGAAGATGAGACACAGTGAGAGAAAGCAATGATATCGAGAGAAAGAGAGAAACATGTCTTTAGATTTTGTCCCCAAATCGATTTGTTTATTTCATTAAATTGGGTTAGGGAGTCGGGTTAGGGGTTAAATATGTCGGATTATCTTAATCGTGGTTTTTTAAAACACGATTATAGTTTATTAAATTCAATCACAATTTTGAGTCGCTATGTTGTAATTATAAGAGAATGCAAAGTTCGTGATGTTTAGTAAAAAATAAATTTATTTGGAATGTATAGAAAAGAGACAAAAAATTTATGACGTATATCGAAAAAACTATATACTATAAGTACTGTACCATAGTCAACCCTCGATTAAGTGACTTTACACCCAAAACCCCATCTTCTTTTTGACTAATTCTATTTTCTCAAAACGTTAACTAATCTATATTTACATATATTTTTTTGCTGTATTATGTAATAAGAAGAATATATTAATAGATTTATGAAGAAATTATATATTTATATCTCCATATAGTCGTTGTTTTGTACGTAATTGGTTGGTTCAACGTCAAATCAATTGGCAAATTAAAACATATTGTCATCCAAGTTCATTTAAAAACTAGAATTTTTTAATGTCGTAGCAGTTACGTAGCTTTTCTTGTTTCGAGCATTCACGCTACAAATACATAATACTCCATAAAAATTTAAAGAATAAACCCTATATAAACTTATGACAAATATTCAAGTGTTCAAACGTAAATAACAGATATTTAGGTAAAATGGAAAGTATGCTATCTACTACAAATTTCAATTTAAAAACAAACAAAAAAGACACTTGAAGTCTTGAACGAAAAAAGAAAAAAAAAACCAACAAATTATTTCGGGAGTCAAATTGTTAAATTGAAAACTTTCAGCCATCATTTTCTGAAATTCATAATGTCTAAGAAAATATATAGTTCGGTCTAGTTAATACTATCTAAGTAATGGAGCTACTTACTACATGTTGACAGAAAACTAGACAAAGACCTACCGATCATAAATTCCAAAAAAAGCTATATAGCTATGAATTTGGTTGATATATTGTATATAAATAAGAATACACAATAAGTGGATAATAAAAAGTATACAACAAGTAGTTATCTAGTTCCCCCAATTGCAATATTGTAATTATTTTCTAATGCAAATGAAATGAGAAAAAAAAAAATTAGATGTTTGAAAACTTGAGTTGATATATTGTTGGGAGGAGGAAATAGTAGAGAAAGAAATTGCCGGCTATTATCAAAACAGGACGGCACGCATTGCGCCCGAGGGACTTGTTCCTTGTTGACTTCACTCTCTCTCGTTTACATTTTATTCCAATTAATTGCTTTCTTTTTTTTTTTTTTTTTTTTTTTCTATTTTGTGCACGCAAATACATTAATTTTCTTACAATTTCGGCTACCTACTTTAAATGAATATATAACTAAGACCCATGTTTTTCTTTATTCCATACGCGTATATCAAATTATGTGTGTGTGTGTGTTTTTTTTTTTTTTTCATAACTGGTTTCAAATTGTGTTTTGTTTCAAGAGTGAATTGGGTAGAAAATGATGTATGGGGTCGAAATTAGCAAAGTAACCAAGGACCCACTAAAACAAAGAGTTAATGACTTAATGTGAGTGTGGTTATCGGAAATGACATATATAACCTTCAGTATATCAGCCATGTCGACTGCTCTTAGACTAATAGCGAGAGTAATGATTACATAGGTGGTGTAGTAGAGTATAGGGGGTAATACTATTTTAGCCAAATATAGAGAAGCTCAATTTCAGCAACACGTTTCTGATTGACGTATACCGTACACAGAACTGTAAGGAGAGGGATAAAATAGTCATTTTAACACAAAACAACAAAAGAAACAAAAATGACAAAAATCTAAAAGAAAATTGAAAAAATGACTTTTAGTGCAAATAAGTCTTCTTAAAAGTTGGAGAGTTTAGAGGTGTTGGCATATAAAGCTTAGACATAATTGCACAAGATGTCACTTATTTCAATTTTCATTAGTAAGTTAGCACTTTCTTAAAGTGTTAAAAATAGTTGTCATTTTTTGTGTGAAAAGACGAGTTTACCCCTCTTATTGCTACATCGTGTACCGTACATTATCGTACACGTTGTACTGTACATGGATAAAATTGAGTTAAACAGTAAAATATGTGTTATATTTTACTAAAATTTTAAAAAGTGTCAACATACTAATGAAACTTCACTTAAATGATCTTACATGCAAAACTCCCTAAAACTTATTAATTCAAGTTTTCTATAAGGGTATTTTGAAAAAATTAGCACTTTCTATACTTTACATAGTTTTTAGCACTTAATTTAATGTTAATAGTTTTTAGCATTTTTATTACTATTCATGATAATTTTGTCCATGAGTTTGAAAATTTGCTTTTAGATGTAATATTCTCTAATAGTAATGTATTAGTATCCTTTTTGTTATTCAGCTAATTAAAGTCTCAAATGTTGTTTTCTACCTAATTCTCTAAAAAAAAATAGTCTTCGAGGGAGAACATAAAGGTTAAACAGTTTCATTAAGATGTTAAATATCTTTTCTGAGTACTTTTGGTAGACATAAACCTTGGCTGACTAGAAAAGTCATCTCTCACCAACCAATTTGTTGTTATTCAGCTAATTAAAGTCTCAAATGTTCTTTTCTACCTAATTCTCTAAAAAAAAAAAAAGTCTTCGAGAGACAACATAAAGGTTAAACAGTTTCATTAAGATGTTAAATATCTTCATTCTGAGGACTATTGGTGACATAAACCTTGACTGACTAGAAAAGTCATCTCTCTTCTTCTTCATTCTTCTTCTTCATTCTTCTTCTTCTTCTCATCAATTGCTCATCTACTTTCAAATTGATTGCGAAATTGATTGGGGGGGGGGGGGGGTTTAACTAGTGACAAAGGCTTCTTTGGTTGTTAGAGCTACGTCGAAGAAGAGTGACGACGATTCTTCTGCTTCTGGTAAAGGATTACATTTTGTTCGATCGTTTTGTTTTGAAGGCTAATTTGATAACTTGCATGCGGTGAAAATTACTGGTCATGCTTGATTGGTTAGAAAGTTGGGGAATTTAGTCATTATTGATCAAGTATTTCTAGAGAAACGATGTCTTGATTGGATATTTCATGAGAAAGAGTGAGCTTTGTTCTTGACACTAGTGCACTTTGCTTAACTAAAGTTATGTGATTTGATCACATCTGAGCTATTCAAAAGAGATTCTTATAGGTTTTATTTATTGTTTAAGTGGTGAGTAGCATTGTTTGGTTATGTCTGTGAGGATCGTTGATGCTTCAGCCTTCAGGAAGTGGTAATCTTCATAATGGTACTCTTGAAAATTTTTGTTTATCTTTTCTGATTCTATTAGACTAGTTATTAGTCGTTAATCAGTTTGTTAATCAGCTAGTTAATTAATCCTTGTATATATACTCAATACTGTATTGATTCATGGGAAAATGGTCATTCAATTTTCAAGTATTTGCAATTCGCAGATTTTTATTCCACAACTACTGAATGCGCAATTTAAATCTTTAAGTTAACGTTGACTTCGTAAATTTAGGTATCAGAAAAGTCAATATTAACTAAGAAAACGGAGACGTTAGCGTTGACTTTTTATGAGTCCAATTTTGCAAAGTCAGCGTAAACTTGATGAATTAATTTGCCAACCTAAAAGTTGGAGAATTAATATGCAAAATTGTAAAACTTGAGGAATTAAATGGTCTTAATTAAAAAAATATACACATAATTGTTAAAGTTTAGTTCCAATCTATTTTAAAAACAATTGATAAAAAAGAAAAAGAAAAATTTTTACATGACCCAAAAAGGATAAGTAGAGTTTTAGAAAGTAATTTAACAAACATATATATTTTTTATTTTTTTGTAGCTCTTAGATGGTTAATTACGTGACACATACCAAATTTTTTTTATTGGAAAATAATATGTTAAAGAAAAACATGATCTTTAAATTTTGTGGTGTAAAAACTATTAATCTAAAATAAAAAATGTGGCCCATAAAACATTTGAAAAAATCGGTGGTCCTAGGCGATGGCTTATCCCGTTTTCCCTAAGGATCGGACCTGACTATATACATCTATAAACGTATGGTACTCTTGAAAAATTTTGTTTATCTTTTCTGATTCTATTAGACTAGTTATTAGTCGTTAATCAGTTTGTTAATCAGCTAGTTAATTAATCTTTGTATATATACTCAATACTGTATTGATTCATGGGAAAATGGTCATTCAATTTTCAAGTATTTGCAATTCGCAGATTTTTATTCCACAACTACTGAATGTGCAATTTAAATCTTTAAGTTAACGTTGACTTCGTAAATTTAGGTATCAGAAAAGTCAATGTTAACTAAGAAAACGGAGACGTTAGCGTTGACTTTTTATGAGTCCAATTTTGCAAAATCAGCGTAAACTTGATGAATTAATTTGCCAACCTAAAAGTTGGAGAATTAATATGCAAAATTGTAAAACTTGAGGAATTAAATGGTCTTAATTAAAAAATATACACATAATTGTTAAAGTTTAGTTCCAATCTATTTTAAAAACAATTGATAAAAAGGAAAAAGAAAAATTTTTACATGACCCAAAAAGGATAAGTAGAGTTTTAGAAAGTAATTTAACAAACATATATATTTTTAATTTTTTTGTAGCTCTTAGATGGTTAATTACGTGACACATACCAAATTTTTTTATTGGAAAATAATATGTTAAAGAAAAACATGATCTTTAAATTTTGTGGTGTAAAAACTATTACTCTAAAATAAAAAATGTGGCCCATAAAACATTTGAAAAAATCGGTGGTCCTAGGCGATGGTTTATCTCGTCTTCCCTAAGGATCGGACCTGATTATATACATCTATAAACGTATGGTGGCAAAATCCAATAAATTTAGGCCTTCACGCATGATCAATGGATATTCAACTAAGATTACTTTATTAATAACGTAAAATACAAAAAAACTTTATGTAACTATAAAAAGTTATCGGTTAAGTTCTTATATAGCTGTATATAGTTGTTTTGATTTTTATCAAATTAAATAGTTATAAATTTTACAAGACAATTTTGAAAATTATTATGAATAAACTGTAATAATTTATGTGTATATTATTAAAATGAAGACTAAGTTTTATTAAAAAACATGCTATATTTTGGAAATGATAATTTAATTCCTCAAGTTTTGCAATTTTGCATATTAATTCTCCAACTTTTAAGTTGGCAAATTAATTCCTCAAATTTACGGTGACTTCGCAAAATTGGACTCATAAAAAGTCAACGTTAACATCTCTGTTTTTTTAGTTAAAGTTGATTTTTCTCATACCTAAATTTATAAAGTCAACGTTAACTTGATGATTTAAATTGCGCACTCAATAGTTGGGAAATAAATTTGCCAATTGCAAATAGTTGGAGAATTAAATGAGAATTTTCCCATAGATTCATTGAATTAATGAGAGTTTTTCAGTTACAACTTCATATTCTCTCTCGTTCATTGAGTTGAATCTGAAGCCGTGATATGGTATCAGAGCAACAAATCAAATCTTCCACTATTTCTCTTTGATCCAATCTCTTCGATTCATTCCTCTCGATTGATTTCTCATGAGTGCGTCGCGTTCTGTGTTGATTCGCGATTTTTGCATCTCGTTGTTTCTTTTCTTCATCAAATTTGTTCGATCGATTCTTTGTTTTTTCTTCAATCTCTGATTTCACTTCAGATATGTGCGATGTCGTCCAACTCTTCGACTCCACAACCTAATCTCACCGAAGCTTGTCCAAATCCCGTTCCGAATCGTCAATCTACGGATCTCTATGAGAATCCCTACTATTTGCCACAGTAACGACCACGCCGGTCTCATTCTGGTCTCCGATTGACTCACCGACGGCGCCGACTTCCATTCTACTAAAATCTCTAATTCAATACATCCCTCTTTACAAAAAAATAAGTCTTTGAGGACTATTGGTCATATAAAATTTGACTGACTAGCGCATTTTTTTAATGCCACTTGGAAGTCTGGAAATATTTCTTTAAAAGGAAACCTTTAAAAAATCTTCCCAAAATATTTTGCTTTGTAAAAAAGTCCAAATTCCATCCATATTATTATTAATCATTATTATTCTTCATCGTTCATCCTCTGGATTTTCAAAGCGTCTCAGATAAATCTTTTTCTCCTCGCTATATTTAAGAAAATCTGTCAAGTCTAATCAGTGTTCGGTTTTTCTGAATTTCGTTTTGAGAAAATATGTGTTTGTATGCTCTCTTATCTTCTTTTTTTTGTTTTGGCACTTATATCCTCATTACCATTAATATCAGGAGCAAGACTATGAAGTGTGAGTGTGACATTATATCTGATCCAGGGAGCACATCCACTGGTTCCCTTTCAAATCCAAATCAGTTGACTATTTTCATAGATAGTTATGAGTATGAGATTATGAACCCGAAGATATTGTGTGCAGTAAGAGCAGGTGACAAAGAATCTCTCCTCAAAAGGATAAAAGATGATGTAAAGATCATTCAACGACTCGTAGACAATCATGAAAACTCACTACTTCATATCGCTGCTGCCTCGGGTCATGGAAATATAGTTGATTATATAGTCTCTGAATTCCCGAATCTTCTTAAAAAAAGAAATTTGATGGCTGAGACTGCTCTCCATGTTGCAGCTAGAGCAGGCAATCTCGATATTGTTGAGTTTCTTGTTCGATTCGATACAGAGTCTTTGATGTTTGATATGCTAATTTCGGCTAAAAGCAAGAACGGAGATACCGCTCTACACGTTGCGTTGAAAGAAAAACATGCAGATGTGGCTTTCTACCTTTTAAACGTGAGGCATGATGTATCATTTGATCTGAACAATGATGGAGTTTCTCCGTTATACTTGGCTGTAGAAGCTGGATATTGCGAGCTCGTGGCAAAAATGCTTGAATTTTCATCTTGCCCATCTAAATTAGCTTTGATGTTTAGTGGAAAATCTGTTGTACATGCAGCAATGAGGGCCAAGAGAAGAGGTTTGTAGTTTTGTACCTATGTTTAAAAGGCGCTATGTTTCTTAGAGCACCATTAGTGCGAGTATCTCAAAGTTTCTCATTTGAGAAACTTTGGCATGGGTTTCTCAAGTTTTTGAGATATCCTTTAACTAAATATTAATATAATTTGTATTCACACTTTGATTTTGAGAAACTCCACGATGCTCTTACGTTGCGCCAATTTTGATATTCCCTTCTTGGTGATTGTTTTTTTTTTTTTTTTTTTTGGGCAGATATCCTTGGTATTGTTCTTAGTCAAGATCCAGGACTTGTTGAACTACACAACGAAGAAGGAAGAACATGTCTTTCATTTGGAGCATCAATAGGATTTTATGAGGGAATTTGCTATATACTATCCGAGTTTGACGAAGCAGCTTCAAGTGTCTGTTATGTTGCTGATGATGATGGATTCTTTCCGATTCATATGGCAGCGAAAGAAGGACATATCAGAATCATAAAAGAGTTTCTTAAACATTGTCCTGACTCAGTAGAGCTACTTAACAGTCAATGTCAGAATATTCTTCATATTGCTGCGAAAACTGGTAAGTCGAAAGTTGTCAAGTATCTCCTAAACCTTGATGAACATAAAAGAACGATGAATGAACAAGACGTTGATGGAAATACACCGTTACACCTAGCCACCAAACACAAACACCCGTTGGTTGTGAATATTCTTACATGGAACGATGGGATTAACCTCACAACACTGAACAATGATGGCTTTACAGCTCTAGATATTGCTGAAGCGTTGAGAGACGATACGTACCTACTTCACAAGGTATGCCAAACTTATAGATGTAAACACATTCTTTTTATTACCTATGGACAATTTATATTAAAGTCTCATATAACTTCTTTCATTGGGTTACACAGAGATTGACTTGGATGGCTTTGGTATCTGCTGGTGCACCAAATGGTCAGAAACCGATTCCCTTGAAACAGAGTCACATACAAAATCCAGAAAAATACAAGGATAGTGTCAATACTCTTATGGTGACTGCAACACTCGTAGCAACTGTGACCTTCACTGCAGGTTTCACATTACCCGGTGGTTACATCAGTTCTGCTCCAGATCTAGGCATGGCTGCACTGGTCAATGAAATGAATTTCAAGGTTTTTCTCTTGTTCAACAGCATTGCAATGTGCAGTTCTGTGGTAACTATAATGGCTCTTATCTGGGCACAACTGGGTGATGTTCTTTTGACAAAGAAAGCTTTTCAACTAGCTTTACCACTTCTTACAATCGCTCTTGTGTCTATGGCGATGGCATTTGTGGCTGGAGTTACTCTTGTGGTGAGCGATCTCCCATGGCTTTCCCATTTTGTATTAGCCATAGATTCGGTCTTCTTTATACTTCTGATGCTACTTATCATTCCTTACGCTTTCTCGTCTACCAGACAAGGCTTTCTCAGACACATCTTCTACTTTCCCTATTTCTTGATGCTTTTGGTTGTTAGCGAAGACAGCAACATGGATGGTTAAAGAATGCTCTGTTCAAAACTTCTGTATCATGAAAACTGTTTCAAATAATATCAAAAAGATGTTCTGGCTTTTAGACTTTGGTTAGAGCAGAAACATCTACTTGTAATTAAGTTGTAACATTAAATGTATGACGGCTCTCTGTAGAGTGTAGACCATGTCTTTGCTTTAAGGTTGAGTCGGTGCCCGTTGCTGTCTCGGGTTTCTTCTGATGATGATTCTGACATTTTGTTAAGCAAAGTGGTAAAAAGTAAGAAGTGAAGGGCGAAGGAAATGTGAGATAGCGAGATGAAACAAGACCGGAGCAAACTACAGAGTGAAGGAATAAAAGCCGAACTCGTGGTCAACTTTGAAGTGAACCGAAAACTCATTCAAACCAATGATTAAAAACACCAACGAGGAACGGTCGAATCCATATGAGTAAATGTCATTAATGACAAATCAAGCGGAGTAAATAAAGACGTTAAATACGGACTCGGAGTTTAAAAGCAAGGGCATGAGCAATGAGAAAAGGACAATTCTTTCCACTGGACACTTTTACACTTATAATTTATTTTCTCATGTTTTTGTGTAAATGCTCTCGAGACGAAATACAAAACTCATTTTACTCCCATATTCTACATCTAAATCTACTTCGAACCCACTCATTTCCTACCCGACTATCAAATTATCGTTTTTTGCTAAAAAATCATTCGATTTTCTGTTCTTAAAGATAAACCAAGTCTTCTGATTTTTTACTATTTACAAATAATTGATGGTTGTAATTCTAGCTACAGAAGAATTGAAGGGAGGGAAACTCCCAGAACCGATCTTAACATATTCGGCAGAAAAACTATGAGATCTATCATCTAAACCAGAATATTCCTAACCATGAGGAACCGGCGAAAAGATTGATAAGAAGAGCAATGAAAGAAATTCGTTTCAAAGGTGAAATTTTCTTAAGACTGAGAAAAGAGGAGAGGGCGTGATGCCTTAAATACACAAATATACTAACCTTAGAAACCCCTCGAAAAAGGGAATAATAACCTTAGAAACCCCTCGAAAAAGGAAATAATTGATACATCTCAATTAAAGTGGGAGAATTTCCATATTCCCTAGAAGCGGTTATCGCCAATAAAGAGAAAATAAAAACAACTATTGTGAACCCCCATCGTTTATAAAGGGGGACCCACTGTTTGACAAAAACCTATGTGAATCTCACCTCATACTATGGCAAAAAGGAGTAGAGGATCTGAATAAAATCTATTCCGCGAAAAAGCTCTCACCTCATACCACGGTAAAAAGATTTGACCAATCCAGATTATATCACATTCTCACCTCATACTGTGGTAAAAAAGAGTAGAATATTCTAAAAAAAAAAAAAAAAAAGACAACGAGCCTGGTGGTAAGCCATGCCCAATGCCATGTACCGCTGAAGTCTTTCCTCAGAGAATGCGTCGAGATCAAGAGGATCGAGTGAGTCCGATTGGTAATGACTTATCATCGGCACCGTCGCATCTTGATCCTGTATCCTAGCATACCTAAAAATATCACGATGAATTGTTTGCACCTCGAGACCAAAAGCGGCCGAGCTCATCGAGTCACGCAAAAGGAAATTCAGCTTGCGGTCAAGGATCTGACGATCATGGTTTTCGGGAATAATTTGGATTCCATATGACACAAGAAACCTCCGTCGTTCCTCAGACAAACTCGAAGAAACTAGAAGCTACATAGGGAGCAACGTCTGGGGAGGGATTGCTTCATCATCGGCGACTTCGAAAGGTTCCCCCTCATTATACGTTAGAGAAGCAAGAAGAGGCGGGGTACCTTCATGAAGCAAATTTTTAGACGCCTCCCCGCGAGGAGAGGTCATCATTTTGCTAACTCCGGCAGACTGAGAAGAGTTACATCTTTCACTATAAAGCGTGAACAAATAATCACCCTCATGGGACGTTTCGTCACTAGTGGATACCACGAGAGATAACCTCAACCTACGACGACTCAAAGGAACATTGTCCTGATCAGAAACCCCATCCTCGAGCTCTCTGATGCTCGAACTCCCGAACTCGCAGAGGAATAAAATAATCTCGAGGGACATATCATGGTAAGTTGTTCTCTCCACCTTTCTATCAATCCGATCATACAGACCATCTACGAATTGTGCCATCAAAGTCTCTTCAGAATCTAATCTATTTCTAAGTGTTTCAAACTCTTCAAAATATTATTCCTTGGTCTTTGATTAAGATAAGGATATGGTGGATCTTCATCTTCCAAATTAGGCATGTCATCTTCTTCTTGATTTACTCTATGCGGATTCACATTCCTAATGGGATCTCTACGTGCTGGTTGAGGCTGTTCTATCCTTGTCATGCGATCTCCAAGGATTTGGAGTTGAGCCTGAATGGCAACAAAACAATAGATCAAGTGCAAAAGAAGTTGAAAAGACAAAATAGTAACAAATGAAACTCGATGAACAGAAGTTGAAAAGACAAACTAGAACAAAGATAAAAATCGATGAGATAGTAAACAACAAACACTATATCAAGAGGATTATGATGCAAACAAAACAGATCTAGAGCAGATCTAACAAAAACACATGCAAACAACATAACTAAATGAAATTTTTTTTATGGGTTTTTCTTTAGATCTAAACACAAAATACACAAAGGAAACGAACATAAATGAAATGGATAGATAGTACCTGATGTAGGAGCGTTTAAGCTCTGACACCAGATGATATATGATCAATGGGGTGGATCCTAAAGATTGGACGGATGGTGATCCTTCAACTGGCCTAAAGGCACTCTTTGAAGGATTGAAGAAATGGTTGATGACTAAAGGATGGGAAGCGATGGTGACTCTTCAACTGGCCTAAGGACACTTTTTGAAGGATCGAGAAATGATAGATGGATAGAAATGATGGATTGAGAGACGCCACAAAGATTATAGAAGATATGTGATAAGTCTAGAACACTCAAGCTTCAAGGCTTCGCACACAAGAAGACTAGATGTGGCTGCTTCTTTCATAGAAGTAGAAAATCTCGTTTTATTTCATTCAACTTGTTAAAAGATATATGCTGAGAAGGAACTTTATATAATAGTCCAGCAGCAGGTGACCTTTTAGGGTCGAAAAATACATAAAGATAAAGAACCAAACTTGCAAACTAAACAAGACTCGACTAGGACTTAAAAGAAAAGACTCTTTAAAATTCCAACGGTCATATTCCTGAAAAACAAGAAAAGAACTCGTTATTTAGTCAAATAATAACACACACATACCTCAATGATTTAAGGCGCTTGAACTTGTTTTGAAATGATGAATAAAACAGCTTCCTTGTTTTCTTGTAGAACCGACAAGAACGGAGTTGTTGGAGTCTTGAGCTGCTCATATGTGTCTTCTTGCATTTCCTTGGTGATCTCAGCTTCTTGGAGTTCTTCATGCTCTATGAGGGTGATTAGGCTTTCCACAGACTTGTTGAACTTTTCTCTCAAACGTCTGGTTCCTGACCATGTCTTTGGTGTTTGTATCATGGTCGGTAAGTTGATGACTTCTTCCTCGGATCCGGAGAGACTAGTCTCGATGTCCTCATATTCACAAATTTGTTTCACTGTTTCTATATTAAAGAGATCAGATTAATACCAAAGAACGCAGTTGCTACCTTGACAAAGGATGATTGTCACAGCCCAAGAAAATCCGACCACTGGCTTTCTTCTTCGTGATTGCAACTGCCAGCGATGATGCATCCTATTCGGAAACACATTACACAAACGCTGATAAGAGACTATGTGATATGTCAAAGAATGAAATATGTTATCATGAGAACGTGATAAGAGACTATGTGTTATTACGTCTGGAGACCAATCATGAATTCTATGGTCTTTGTGAGCAAAAAGACAATATACCTCATAGTGTATGAGATTCATGATATGATCATGACGAGCATCGATTATCTCTTTACTCAACCAGTAAGTATGTGCACCTCTATGTTGGAAGTGGGTTGCGCACCCTGGTGTAAGCCCTTTCCAAATCAAAATCAGTCCATTAATGATCCAAAAAGCATGTGAAACTTGGCCAAGCAGCGAAAAAAGGAATATTTCCGAGAAAAAAAGAAATTGATCATATCGACTGAGAGAAAAAGGGAAATTGTCCATATATTAATCTGAGAGAAAAAAGGAAGTGATGGACCGACTGAATGCATATATAAATAGGGGAGCACCTCAATGAAAAATCCATCAATTATTCATTCACGAGACCTAAGAGATTGATCGCTGTGAACTCTCTAACTTTTAGTTTCTTAGTTCTTTTTCTTTTTAGGTTAGTTTGTCCCTCCGACGACTTCGCCGAGCTTTTGCTTTAATAAAACGAGATTCTCTGATCCCCTTTCTATTCTTATATCTAGTTGAAATACGTTCAACACTCTAGTCTATGTGTATAAAAAGTTCAGGAAACATAATGCTCAAATCTGCTAGAGACCAGAAAAAAATGGCTTTCACTATTTGCTCATTCAGCTTCAATATATCGAAATCCAAAAGGATATGTAAAGCCCTGCCAGTCTAAGGACAGTCCCTCCACTTTCCAACACTACTTTTTCAGCTCTCAAAAGCACATTGGTTCTTGGGCTCTTTCCTATTGGCACTACTAGAGAGTAGAGAATCTTGCAGTGAAGGTAACCCACTTAAGAAATGCTTATTGCAGTGTCATCTCGAATATCAAATGTTTGTATACTTGATTTTCATAGATTTGAAATAATATCATGTGCATAAGTTTCGAAGATCACATCTTTATAGCCTAGATTCTTGACACATTTCATCGCCCACACTAGACTCTGAAACTCTGATCGGAAACTTTAATAAAATATTGAAAAGGCCATGTACTTGGTTAAGAAGACTTTGGGAAGCCACTAATTTTCATCAACAACAATAAGCTCACAAAAAAACAGTGTGTTCACATCTCTTTTATCTTACTAAAACATAAATCACTTCACCAATTAAAAATCATCTAAATAAAAAAGAGTTTAAAGGAAAAAAGTAAAATAAAGACAATTAAAAAAAACGAAAAATCCCTAATTTTTCTCATCCCTCATCCTCAACATTCCTAATTTTTCTCATCCAAAAACCACCACGATTTCTGAAACAGTTAGTAAAATTCACTATCATATCATGTCACAATTTCAAACCGTTTCATCTCCTGTATAACTCTCTATTTGCTCTCCCACTCTCTCTCTTCTTCTCCATCGATCCATTTTTTGTTTCTCATATTCATCCTTCTTTTTTGGTTTCTAATCTCTAATTCTGGTGCTTCCTATTTTTCTCTGTCATTTTTATGTTTGTCAGGTTTATGACTACTCTTTATTAAGATTTATTCATTTTTCTATTCTCCTCAAAGTAATACTTTTTATTTTTTTCAGGTTGAAGATGTCATTGGAGTATACTCCTATGTTGATTTCAGTGTTTTCACCTAGTCAATTAATACTAAAGTTCACAGTACCGCAATCATAACGGTTGTCAATGCAATACTTTAGGATCGAATCCACATAGACCAAGGTTACACTACAATTCTCACAATTATGAAACTAAATTAAGACAAAAATATGGTTAGTTTTGGAAAAGTAACGAAAGCAATTAAAACGATGTAGATTCAATAAAGGAAAAAGCGTTAGGTCAAGGGTTCATTCGTAGGAATCCAGAGATCATGAATCAGATAGCTATTAAGGGAATGATTAAACACAAGTTTCAAACTCAAACATAAATATCTAACGAATCCACTTCCGTGGCATTGATTACTAAATCTAGCAACCTAAATCCTAACTTCCGTTGGCATAGAATTCTAGATCAGCATTAACGAATAGGTTTGATATGTTCACGAATCGCCTTAGCATAACTTCCGCAGGCTAAGGGCAATTCGCTCGCTTATGTTCTTTCTAGCAACCTACGACACTTCCGTGGTATAGATTCAGCCCTAGTTCGAAGACTAAGCGGTCAACTTAAGCCTAAGCAATAAACGCAACAGTAAGCGAAAACCACAAAGATAAATCCCTATTTGTGTCTAATTCAATGATTCATGGATCTCCTTGAAACCATAAACCTAACTAATTAACTACTCAGACATGGAAACAGAGAACAAGCAAAGAGATGAAGAAGACATAGTATAAATTAAGAGAGAAAGGGTTTAGAATTCTTCTCAATCGATGCAAGGATTCTTCCCCAAAGCTTACAATAATCAAGAGCTAAAAGTCTGAGTAGTATGAAAAGCGGGGTGCCGTCAAAGAGGCTAAAAATAGAGTATATATAGGTCCTAGGTCAAATTAGGTAAAAATAGGTAGTTTCTAGGGCAAAACAGGAAAATCAGAAGTTTCCTTTTTCTTCCCGTCGGCTTGCATCGACCGATGCACTCCTTGCATCGATCAGAAGTTCTCTAGGCGTGTTGCATCGATCGATGCTGGATCTCCTGTTGGTGTTGCATCGGTCAATGCACTCCTTGCATCGATCGATGATGGATCTCCTGTTGGTGTTGCATCGGTCGATGCACTCCTTGCATCGACCGATTCTGCTCTTTTCTTCACGGTTCCATGCGTTTTTGCCCTTGTAACTCCGATTTCTTCCTTAAACGCCTTTTTACCTGAGATATCTAAATAAAGGACTAAAAGACTCTAAAAACGAACTTTGACTCGATAAAACAATTAAAAGAAACACCAAAACGTACGTTAGAAAACGGTAAAAACCAAGCATATCATATGTACCAGATTAGTTCTTGAAAAAATATTGGAAAATCCAAGCTCTATTATCCCAAGGAGGATGAAGAAGAAGATGGAGAAGATGGGGAGAAAGAAGTGAAGAAGAAGAGTGTTGATTTGAAAGATATGAACGTAGCCAGGGCCGTGCCTATGCACAAGTGAAAGAAACATTCGCCTACATGCCTCCTTTTTTTTTAAAAAAAAAAGGGCAAACTTTTTTAGTTAAGTTCATTAGTTGTCAGTGATAGAAAAACGTTTGTTTTTATAAAACTAGCAACTAATTTAAAATTCATTTAACAATACAATAAAATATTAGGGCAACACACGTAACAACTTAAACAATGAGAAAAATTAAGCTTTCATTCTCCTCTTCTTCGTCGAAGACTTCTGCAACTCACTTCTTCTTCTTTTCACAACAACCACATAATCATTTGGTACTTGCTAATTGCTAAATATTATTTTCATCATAATTTTGTTTCATTTAATATTAGATTTAGTTTGATTGGTGATTTAGATTAAATTACAAACAAAAACTCAATTAATTGGCAAATTTATCAACTTTAAGGAAGTATGATTTGGAATTTTAGATTGTAATAGGTTTTAAATTTTAGATACGTACTGTAGGTTTGTGCATACAATCAATTGTTGTTATGATGTAGGAAAACATGTTGCTTTAGACTCTTGGTGCACATACTCTTTTTACTAAAGTCATATTAAACGTGAATTATTTCTTAATATACAATACACTTGCGTAATTTAATATGCTTTTTTTTATTGAAAGATTGTTGTAACTCTTTATGAATCGGATGAGATTATATGAATTTAGGACGATGATGGTTAATTGGGGTCTTTTTTTTAACACCGTTTACGGGCTCTGTATCTCAGGCACGGCTCTGAACGTAGCGAAGGAGAATAGCAATAACAAAATTGTTGATGTTGAGATTAAAAAGTACATTCAATTTCACAACAGAACAGCTCCATCTCCGTCTTCCGTCCGTAAATTCCGCCTCGGTGTTCAAAACAACAACTTCCGTTTATACGGTCCCACCAAGCACATGTTTTTTTTTATCATACTCAATTTTGATGAAACCTCTTTTTTACAACTGATTTCATAGAGCAAATTGGAGAGAGTCTGGTGAGATTCTCAATGGCTAAGTCTGCATAATTCTATCTAGGTATATAACCTTTGATTCATTTTGTTAAGTAAAAACACAGATTTTTAATTCCAATAGTTAAAATTACCGTTTTTAACCGCTTTGTTTCAACACATCCACTTTCAATTTTATGTGCATTTGTTCATCGGTTGTGTCGTCTTATCCAACTCTAAAAAATGTGTGACTAAAATAATGTATTATTAATCATTTAAATGAAAACAAAATTGACATGTGGGTAGCACGGGTGGTAAGTATTACACTAAAGTCCAATATTTAGAATGTAAATTAATCTTTGGGAAAATTCTATAATCTTTGGGAAAATAATTGAGGAAAACTTCAACTTTTAGAAATTCTATTATCTTAATGTTTTCAAACATAAACCAGACCGGCGCTCGGATTGGATTTGATCATGGTCGGATTGGATTTGATCATGAAACGGATGGACAACCGGGTTGGATTGATAATAAATACATGAATACTTTGATTTTCTTCCCAAGAAATTTTGTTTTCTTTTGATTTTCGGGGTTGATCCGAGCGAACTCGACTTATCCTACAGGTATGCAAGCTCGTGAAGCATTTGCATTACTTGTTAAAAAACATCCAGGCTCGAAAGACTGCGATCTCTGACACTATACTAGTGAGGACCGCATCATCCATATAAACGCAGAGCCCACTAATCCAAAAACAGTGCTCCAAGTTCGGAGCGGAAATCGAACCTGAGCGTCAACGAATTTATGCTTTGAGACCTATATTTTCATTCTTCTACCCAGCTACTACCGCTGGATTAGGGATATTTTCCCTACCAAAAGACTTAACTCTAGGCCTCCAAAGCACAACGAATGTCTTGCTTTTCTCACGAAGTTTTTTCCTTTTTTCTTTTTCTTGAAATCTTTTTCACGTGTTATGGTTTCACAGAGGCCTTGAAATTTACGAAATGAGCGAGCCAAACTGACCCAAACCAAACTTTTCGGTTTGAACTGATCGGCAACTTTCGAAATTGGGATCAGTTATCGGTTTGGTTCACTGCCGAACCGATCAGTTATTCGTTTTTTTTTCAAACCGACTTATATCAAAATTTACGAAAATATATTAAAAAAATATGATCCGAATAACCGAACCGAACCGAACTAACCAAATATAACCAAAATTAACAAGATTTCAACACAAATTTTTTGTTAATTTAAAATACACGAACTAATCGATAATTGAACCGAAATGAACTGTAGTTCGGTTAACCGAATTCCCAGATCTATTCACATTTTTCAACTTTTTCGCCTAAATTAAAAAAGATATCTGAAAGTGAACATTTTTTTTTTAACATCAATATGAAAGTGAACATAAAAGATTGGAATTAAAGAGTACTGAGCTAGCCAAGCGGGCCAGATGTAACTCCCATAAATATATATGTAGTCAAATGGAGGACTTTTTGCTCATATACTATTTTTTTTTTAACGTCAAAAACTCCATATATTATTACGATGATTCGAGTAGCTAGGATGGTCTCAGAGGCCATCCAGATCAGAATCAAAGAGTCTACATGGGAAAAAACAATAACTCGGGCTCGAGCCCCTTTTGCAAGGAAGTCGGCACGGACATTAAAAACACGGGGAATATAGAAAATATCAAAATAACCAAAAGTAGACGCAAATGATAGAACTCATCAATTTCTGAGGCTAGAGCGGGCCATTCTTCCTCTTCATTAATCACCTTAACCATCTGTAGGCAGTCTGATTAAAAAGACATCGACAGTTCTCCTAGCAGCAGGACGGTCTTCATGGCCCATAACAAGGTATTAAATTCAACATGAAGGCGGGATAGAGTTCTTTCCTTCGCAAATGCGCCGAAAGTTATTTGTCCGTAAACTAACTTTATTACACCACCACCCCCCAAACAAGTCATCATCGCATGCCCATGAGGCATCTATTTGACATCGAGGTCTTGGTCCGTTTCTCTTAGCACCTTGGGGTGAGCCTGGTGGATTGACGCTTTCTTCACCTATTTGCGAGACCACTTGTGCAACTTTCCAAATTTCTGCTTCATGGATATCGATTTGAAGGGTGTCAATGGGAAAGACATCCTTGCCATTAAAAGCTTTGTCATTCATGGCCTTCCAAATATACCAAATTATCCACAGGAAGGCCTCTAGGTGTTTTTCCATTGCACCTCTTTCCTTTGCACGCCAAAGGAGATAATCAAAGTTCATGTAGAGAGATTCACTCGGAAAGAGGCCCGAATTGGATGGAATCCCTGAAAGTGCCCAGGTCTGGACTGCCAGAGGACACTCGAAGAAGAGGTGATTTATAGATTCCACCTCCGCTCTGCATCTCGGACAGAACCGGTCTATACCGCAGTGACGATCTGCCAAGTTGTTACATACGGGAACACACCCCGAAACTGCCTGCCACAGAAAATGTTGGATCTTCCTTGGTGTTTTCAAAGTCCAGACTTTACTTTTAAGGGGTGTGATACTGGGTTTGAGGATATACTTTTAATGCTCAAAATCTATTCTACCATACTCTCTTTTATTCTATCATACTTTTCTTTTGTGTTTTTCCTATTCTACCCTTAATGAACCATTATTTAATTTTAAAATTTTGAATTAAAAACAAAAATGTAATTAATTATAATTTAAATAAATCGAAATAAATCCCACCTCCCTCGACCCGGACTGTACCATCCTGACGACGAGATTGTCTTCAACCATTGAAGCTGATTCTTCCAAATTCAGGTTAGGTCTTCTAATTTTAATGTGTTTTAGCTTAAATCTATGGAATCTGTTATTCGATTTTGCCCTAGAAACAAATTTCGTTTTTGTATTTACAATTTAGGGAGGAGGAGGAGCTTTTGGTGTTTGTAATTAATGGACATTATGGGTCGATAACTAACTCATGCTCTATGGGTCGATTAGGACATAGCTTTGGTAATTCAAAGATTGTAGTGTTTAAATCGTATCGAATCGTGGGACTGGTCCGAACCTCCGAATTCACTGAAGTTGCAGACCTTTATAATAACAACGGAGATGGGTATTACTAAGAGAAATGGAATAACTGGAACAACTATGTATTATTGAGAGAAGTAGAATAACTAGGATTGCTGAGAGAAGATGTTAAACTGGAACTACTAGTATTATTGATACAAGGCAGTAGGTTGTGATGTAGTTTTTTAAATTGTTTTTTCAGGAGACAATGAACAACATTTCCACAATCATAATTTTCTCTATTGGAGGATATAATACCGGTGATGATTTGCGATGGAACTCTAAAGATTATTGTATGTACAAGATATTGTTTAGGGAATCATCTATGGATGAGATAACGTATTCAATGTTAGTGCATAGGATATGCATGAAGATTGGGGTAGATCAATCTATGACAAAGCTGAAATTGAGTTACCTTCCGGTTTTAGTGAATGATAGTCTTCATGTATATATTGTTGATGAAGAAGACGTTTATGTTTATCTAACAGTTGTGGATAAAGAGCTATGTAGAAATGCTTTGCATGTAGAGGTCATAGAAGATATAAATGGATCTGTATATAGTTCATTTGGTGTGAATTATGGTGACGAGGAGACATCAAAAGAACTAGATGAAGAGGTGGAAGGGAAGAAAGCAAGGAAAAATGTTTACATCGATGATCATCGCCGCAGAACTAAGCGAGTTTGTTGTTGTAGTAGCAATTCAAATGCTACGGTGTAATTTATGTTGTTTTTTGTGATACTATTTGTATTGTACTCTTGAGTATCACTAGAACAAATAAGCACATTTGTTTGCAATCTAGTACAACTTGACGAACTAATGACAACTAATTTCAATTGATCATATACTCTTTCCAAAAAGGTAATATAAGTACAACTAAGTAATATTATAAACAAAGGAAATTACTATAACTACCAAGCACAATTTTCCAAAAAATCACGATTATGGGTGGGGGAACGAAACGTCTTCTTGAATACACCAACTATATATCTAGAGCGTAGGCGATCACAGAGCTAAAACTCTTCAAATATGGGTGATGGGTTCGCAAATCACAATTTTCGTCTTCTAGCTCTACCATCGAAAATCCAGAACAGAATTCTCATCACGGCATGTAGCGATTCGGTGCGAGATATGTGCAATGGCAAGATTACTTGCAAACATTTGAAGAATGTACTGGAAACTCCCTATTTCTACAAGTAAGGTTTATTTTTAAAATTATGCTGCATCGAACTGGATCTGAAACCGATAGCTTTATCTTTTACATGATATATGTTGATCAACTTAATGTTCATATATGAGCCTAGATCTAGAGTCAGACCCCAATGGTTTGCTCTCAAACAAACATGTTATGTACATGGCAATCCTTCAACGATTCTGCTAAGTGGATGTCGGAATTCATGTTTAGGGAGAACCCACAAGCGGGAATTGATGATATCAAACGGTCTGCAGATGTTGGTTTCGATATAGCTGAGTATTGTTATGGTGTTATTTAGAAAGTTATGTGGTTTGATGGGGGGGTGATAACGGTCCAAATTCTGTTATAACCCATGAATTTTGTATAGCGACGCGATTGTCAATGGAGAAGAAATGCGATAGGGAGTGGATAAAGTGCCTTTCAGAGTCTTTTAAAGGTCGATGGAATCGCATGGATATGTCATCCTTAGACAAATGAAATTGTGGTGTCCATATCCAATTTTCGGGATCGAAAATGTGTGATCGTTGCTTATGGGTATCAAAGGTTGGGCGTTCTGCTATAAGATGCAAGACTATTTTCCGGCTTGGGCATAATGAATGGATCTCTATATTATTAAGAATAAATCAACTTCATGTTTACATACATAAAGTGGTACAACCTAGGATAACTAGAACAACTGAAGTCAAATAAGTTATATGGTATGGTGTTGGAAATATTTGACATCAGTTGAAGGTGGCAAAATTTCAAATTTAAACTCATATTTGAAATTCAATACATATTTCAACGCTAAAGGTGGCGAAATTTCAAATTCATGTTTACCATACATATACTTTTCACATACAATGCCTTATACTTGTAAGAAGACTTTGTGACTGTTACCCACATTATGAGGCGATATTATCAAAGAATGTGATATAAAAAAATATATTTCATAAAGACTTTGAAAATGTACTTAAGGTACTGGTACCAAATGTTATTATTACAACCAACAAATTTAAGTTTAATTCACGGTAATAGTAATATTAGTGAAATATCCCCAAAGTACAACTGTTTGGAAGCGAGAACAACTATACAATTAGGAAATATAACTATGTTAAATATTTTGAAATTTTTAAAATTTTGCTTTTTTCCCTCCATTTAGAAAGTTATTTTGAAATCTTTTAGATTTTGGTTTTCCCTCCATTAAAAGGGGGAATAATAGTTTTTTTATTCATTTCTTTCATCGAAAAAAACTCTGAGAGAGTCGGTGCACAAATCGGTCCCCATCATCCCCCCATCAAGATAAGCTCAATTTTATAAAATCGTTTGCTCACATCGGGTTATATTTAAGTTTCAAATTATGGGTTTACAGTTTTCGGTTTCAATTTTAGAAAATCGATTGCTCACATTGGGAATTCCTGAAATCCGATGTAAGTATATTTTTAGGGTTTGCTTATTGTAATCTTATGCTTGTAATTCTCATTTGTAGATTGAAATTGGTGATATCTAAATCTACGACTAATGTGTATGGAGGTTCGAGTGAATCATCAAGTGCTCGTCCAAGAAGTGGAGGAGTTGTTGGTGTACCTAAGAGATGTTGGTGTGGTGAACAAATTGTGGTGTTGATATCCAAATCCGACCACAATACTTACCGGAGATACTTCCGTTTGTGTTTATGTTGTAGCAAAGAAGGTAATTTGAATGCCTTTTGATTTGTTGTACCTTGCTTGTGATTTGTTGTGTGTGAGTCTTATGGATGTGAATAGTTTTTCCGATTTGTAGCTTATGAATGATAATCATGTCTTCAAATGGGTTGATGAGGCATGCTTAAACGAGATTGAGTCATTGGAATTCAAAAACGTCAAGCTTGAACAAGAGCTTAAAGAGATAACTACAGAGACTAACAAACAGTTAGAGAAGATGTTTGAGAAGGTTCAAATGAAGCTTGAGAAGGAGATAATGGAGAGGGATGGAGATGTGTTGATTAAAGCCAAATCTAGGATGAAAATGATGATGATTCTTGTAGTAATTGGATGTATGATCATGGTTGGTTTCACCAAACTAATAGGTTGATTACTGTTGTATGGTCATTGTTGTGTTTTTAGATTGTTGTATGTGTGTGTAATGACTTGTTTGGGTTCAATGACATGTGTTTGTAAATAAGACGAAAAATTGTTGTCTTAATCTGGTTGTCTTAATTTGGGAATCCAAATCATTGTTGTCTATTGTTCGAAGTATTTCTAGTTGTTCATATTGTTTCTATTCAAACCAAAACATAGTTGTTCATAGTATCTCTAGTAACAACTATTACGAACGTAGTTGTTCCTAATAAACTTGGTTGTCTTAATTTGGGAATTCAAATAATTGTTCGTAGTATTTCTAGTTATGCCTATCGTTTCTAGTCAAACTAAAGCATAGTTGTTCATAGTATCTCTAGTAATGAACGTAGTTGTTCCTATTCCTTAGTATTTCAACATCCACAAAAACTTCAAATAATAACTACAAAAGCCCAAAACGGATCATTACATAGTTTTTCATTGTGGCAAATTAAAAACTTTCCTCAACATCACATGACAGAAAGAAACGGATTGTATGATCCATAAACACCGATCACACATTGGACTTCATATTCCTCCTTTAACTCTCTCATCGAAATCTTCGCCATAAAACACTTCGTTGTAAGGAGCACATGTACAACTACGCACTTCGTTGTAAGGAGCACATGTACAACTACGGAGTTGAGCGGGACTGATTAGATCCATTTTTTCTTGGAACAATGGTGGAGCCTCCACTCCCTAAGCGAAACCGTTCTCTGCTTCATTGATCTTCCTCCATGTTTGGGTATAGAAATCCCTGCTAAGATTATTGATGAGTGGAGAATCACTTACGCAGTGAGGAGTCATTATTCTCTGTATCATTGCGTAAGTGTATTTAGCCACATCGTAGCTTTTGTTAGCCGTAACTCTGATCGCCTCCAAGCCTTCTTTCAACTTACCGTTGCAGAAGTAGTCCCACATACCTCTCATGAAAATTGCGGATGGATTTCCAAGCACCAAACACTGAAGCCTAAACTCAGTGAGATGAGGGAGAGGGATGTACCACTCGTGCTCAACCATGAAGAACAAATTCACTTCCTTAAAAGAAGACCTCTTCCTCGATCACATTCTTGAAGGTCTTGCACGCCACTTTGGCTTTATGAAGATCTCTGAAGGAATTTCAAACGAGAAATAAGAGGATCCTATAGAGTAGTTGTTGAGGAAAATCGAGGAGTTGCATGCGAGGAACCAGAGGATCCGGAGTTTGATCTGCTAGAGTTTGATCCCTTCAAAATTTTCTGCTGCTAGAGTTTGATCCCTTCAAAAATTTCTTCATCTTCGGACAGTTTTTGAAAGTTTTGGAAGTTTTGGAGAAGATGAAGTTTTGGAACTTTTGGAGAAGATGACTTTTTATTTTCCAAGTTATTGTCTTATAGTGGAACGGTGGACGGTTGGGTTTTTTAAACTGGCGTGATCTTTGGAGAAGATGACTTTTCGAAGTTATTATCTTAAAACTAGGAAACTGACATGTCTTATAGTGCAACGGTGGGCGGTTGGGTTTCCTAGATGCAACGGTTGGGGTTCTTAAACTAACGATGTGATCTTTGGAGAAGACAACTCTTCGAAGTTATTATCTTAAAGTAGATTTGACTCTTAGTTTTCGAAGTTATTGCATGTCCTCCTAAAGTATTGATTTTGACACGATTTGATTTAATGCATCTTCATTATGGATTAGTGCCTACTGTCATTAATACTAAGATATATTCAAATATTACCAGTAATACAACAAACCACAGTATTGATTTGACACATGATTTTATGCATCTAAAATATAGTTGTTCTTAATATTATCAGTAATACGACAAACCATAAATAATAACATATAGTTGTCCCTTAACAAAACCATCAATACCAAAACTAGAAATACTAACATATTCCTAGGGTTAGTGCATACTGTCATTAACACTTAGATATACTCAAATATTACCAATAATACAACAAACCACAACATTGATTTGACACATGATTTATTGCATCTAAAATATAGTTGTTCTTGATATTATAAGTAATACAACAAACCAGAAATAGTAACATATAGTTGTCCCTTAACAAAACCATCAATACCAAAACCAGAAATATTAACATATAGTTGTCCCTTCTCCTCCTCACCATCAGAAATCTCCTTCATTAGTAGTCTCAATATTTCTTAGTTGTCCCAATGTTTTTCAGTTGTCATACTATTACATAGTTGTCCCAATGAGACTCAGATCTTTCTTTTTTTCCAAAAAAAGAAAATCTAAATTTCTATTAAGGCTACACCCGACCCGATTCCACCGGATCTCGACTTTACCCGATCCAAATCGTGGTAAGATTTGTAATTATGAAGATTTTGATTGGTTTTTTTGGATTATTTACCATTTTTTCGAATTAAAAAAAGAAAAAAAAATTGATTATTAAAGAAAGAGTATTTGAGAATTGATTCAAACACATCAATTTCTCTTCAAATGGACTTTATTAAATGAGTATTTAGATTCAAACAGAGCAATTTCTCCTCGAATGTACTTTACTATATCAACTAGATTATAACCCGTGCGCTTCCACGAGAATTTTTCCTTGTTTGTTTATGAAACTTTGTAATATAATTTGTGTTTATTTTTGTGTTTAGATATAGTTTTTTGTATATTTAATTTTTGTCATATGAGACACAGAATTGTTATGGTGTTTAGATATAATTTGTTTTTTCTAATCTGCCCTAGATCGGGAATTCAATATGAAAAGTAACGGGAATTCACTATGTTGACAAAATCTTTTTCTAATCCGTCCTAGAACGGGGGTAAGTTTAGTTTTTATATACCAAATATCAAATAAGGTGGTGAACATGGTATTGATCCAAATATACGGAATTGTAATGTATAAGTTTTTAGAGAATATATATATATATATATATATATATATATATTTAGATGTCAATTGTATTTTAATTTAGAGGTTTTATTTACTAGTTTTCTAATTTTATTTTGTTGGTGAACATCATTTTTATTGTGGTGTTTTCTCTCTCCTTCTGAATCTTGAATTTTAAAATTCAATAAGATTACCAAATTGATGCTTGCTCTCTCCTTCATTTCCAGGTTAGAAACCTATCAATCAAAATGAAAATTGTTTATAGTTAAACACTATATTTGTGAAGTATATCAGAACTTAGTATAACATAGTATTCAGAAATGATTGAGGATGGCTCAATGGGTCTTCTATGATACATCAAAAAGCCTTTGCTTCGCATACGTTGATCACTAAGTAGAATAAAACTTGTTATTTTATTTCGGTAATAACTTGGAAATTGTATAACAAAATAGAATAGAACTTACTCAGAGTCTCGAAACATAAATTCCAGCTTCTTAATTTCTGTCTTTACCATTCACACTGAATGGTTTGAATTTCTCCCACATCTACCACTTGTCCGATAACATCTACAAAACAGTATACAATAATAACAACATCAATAAGGTTAGATTAATAAACAGTTGGTCGTGAAAATCGAAAAAGAGAGAATTGAAATTATTGGTGGGACAAAAAAGTGCTCCCAACAGTGACAAAAAGAGAAAAAAGTGCGACTTTCTTGGATCCTCTTTTGATCGGAACTTCATCTTTTTGATGGAGGATCCGGCGGTTTCTCCACATAAACAAGCTGAAGGTGACTCACGGAAGGTTAGTAAACTACAAGAAGAAGCCTGTGTCGATGAATCTCGTGGTGATGAAACTGGTGTTGGTGAAGAAAATCTCCAAAACTCTGTAAATCGAGAAATAACAGCGATGAGTGGTGGTTCAACTGAATTGGTGGTCATCCCTCCCCCGAAGCAAGATCCGCTGCTGGCAGGGAATCCACCGGCTACTCAAAATCTCAACCCAAATGAATCGAAGACTCCTTCGTACGCTGCAATGGTTCAAAACAGATCGAGCTTATCAAAACATGAATTCAACGTCACGTTGATAGATGGAACCCCGACTATCAAAATCCCCAACGAAATTTTTGAAGACGCAGCCCCACTATGGGAGGATCTTATCGTCGGAAAATTCCTCTCGACAGCTCCTCACATAGCCAAAGTTCACGTTATAGTGAACAAAATATGGTCTCTAGGAGACAGATCGGTGAAGATTGATGCCTTCGTGGTAGATGAAGTAACGATCAAATTCCGCATCAGAAACAGCTCAGCCAGGACAAGGATTCTCCGCCGAGGTATGTGGAATATAGCAAACATACCAATGATAGTATCCAAATGGTCTCCCGTCATTGAAGATTCACAACCAGAAATCAAAGTTCTGCCCATGTGGGTTACTCTAAAGAATGTACCACATTCAATGTACTCATGGAAGGGGCTTAGCTACCTCACAAGTGCAGTGGGAGAACCGAAGAGGCTGCACCCAGACACGTTATTATGCAGGAGTTTCGAAAAGACAAAAGTGTTTGTCGAGGCAAACCTATCTAAAGAATTACCGATCTCTTTCCACTTCACATCTGACACTAGAGTTGATGCAATGGTGGAATATGAGTATCCCTGGCTACCGCCACGATGTTCCTCGTGTTCTAAATGGGGACACCTAAAGGAGGTTTGTCTTACTAAGAGGAAGGAACCTCTGAAAATCTTAGTAAGAAATGAAGAAGATAGCAAGAAGAAAGAAACAGGACTGCGGAAGTCGGAAACAGAACGAGAAAAATCGTATCTAGAAGCGTAGAAAGATGCGGAGGTGCAGGTGTGCATGGGAGAAGTAAAAAATTTGCTGCCACTAGTGGTTGAAGACACTAAGTATCTGGAGGAGGGATATGCGTCGCTGCCAATCAACCCCATAATGCAGGAAAATAACTCTTCATCAAAGAATGCAGATCATGACTTAACTCTTCAAACTGATCAAGTGCAGCATGATAACAGAGACGAACAGAAAGAGGAGAACTGGCTTAAAGTTTCACCGGGCAAGGCAGGTAGATCAGGAGATAAGATTATTGAGACCAAGTGTGTGGTTTCTCCATCTCGATTTGCGGTTCTGAACCAAGACTCTGAAGAACTAGAGGAGGGTGAACTTGGTGAAAGGGAGGATGAGAAAGAAGGGTTCCAGAATAATGAAGCTCCTGAGATTGAGTTGGTGACAAAAGAAGAAGTAAAGATCTCACATAGCCAACAAGAACATTTTCGAAAGGATAGCCATGAGGAGACGACCACTAGGAAATCTTTGCGGCGTTCAACACAAGGAGCAAAAAAAATAACATCTGAACTGTCGGTCTCAAACACTAAGGAGTTTATCCCGAATGTTTCGACCAGAAGGAAACCACCAACGAAAAATTAGGTATGTCGGGCTTCTTTTGGAATGTTCGCGGTCTAAATAAATCGAAGAAACATTCTATCATAAAGAAGTGGGTGGAGGATGGAAAATTTCAGTTCGGATGTGTTTTAGAAACAAGAGTGAAGGAAGGAAAATCTTCAAGGATTGGTAGTAAAATCTTCAAAGATTGGTCTATCTTATCAAACTACGAATATAACCGCCTTGGTCGTATTTGGGTTGTTTGGAAAAATGATGTGCGGCTGTCTCCATTCTTTAAGAGCGGCCAGTTAATAACATGTTCGGTAAAGCTAGATGACAGAGAGGAAGAATTTTTCTGCTCGTTCATCTACGCTTCTAACTTTGCGGAAGAAAGACGAGAACTATGGAGAGATCTGCGTGCTCACCATGACTCACCTATCATAAGAAACAAGCCATGGATGATGTTTGGAGACTTCAATGAGATATTGGATATGGAGGAACATTCCAAGACAACAACAATCAGAAACATTATTTCGGGAATGAGAGATTTCAGGGAATTGGTAAACTATTGCTCTCTTACAGATTTACCATTTCATGGCCCGTTATTCACTTGGTGCAACAAACGAGAATCGGACCTCATCATGAAGAAGCTAGACAGAGTTCTTATTAACGACTGTTGGGTTCAAAGCTTTCCACGTTCATACAATGTGTTCGAAGCGGGTGGATGCTCAGACCATTTGAGAGACAGAATTCATTTGAGTGCTGAAGCAGAGAGAGAAAGCGTCCGAAAACTCTTCAAGTTCATAAACGCGACAACAGGTTTAGAGGATTTCATCCCTACGTTGGAAAGCTTCTGGACAAATACTGAGCCAATCTTTCTTTCAACATCATCACTATACCGATTCTCAAAGAAGTTGAAGAAATTAAAACCTGAAATAAGAAAGCTGGGAGTGAAAAGAATGGGAAACCTAGTCACCAAGACAACAGAAGCGTATAAAACGCTTTGTGAGAGGCAAGAAGAAAATCTGCTCAACCCTACAGCCCAAGCGATGGAAAGAGAGAAGCAGGCTTCTGCCAGATGGGATCTATTGTCTTCTCTAGAGGAAAAGTTCCTCAAACAAAAATCGAAAATGCATTGGCTGAAAATAGAAGACAAAAACAACAAGGCCTACCACAGAGCGGTAGCTACTAGAGAAGCAAGAAACGCCATTCGGGAATTACATTGCCAAAACGGAAGAGTTGTTACGTCGGGTGACGAAATAAAGACAGAGGCAGAACGTTTCTTCAAGGATTTTTTGCAGCTAACACCAGAAAATTACAGTGGTATCTCGGTTGGAAATCTCAAAGACCTGATACATTTTCGGTGTAGTGAGGTTGACAAGGAAGCTTTAGTAAGATCTGTTACAGAGGAAGAGATTAAAAGAGTTGTTTTCTCAATGCCAAGCGATAAATCCCCGGGACCAGATGGGTACACATCAGAGTTTTACAAAGCAGCATGGGATATAATTGGAAAGGAATTCACAACATCGATTCAATCTTTCTTCGTAAAAGGATTTCTACCAAAAGGAATCAACTCAACTATCCTAGCTCTAATACCAAAGAAGGAGGAGACACGAGAGATGAAGGATTACAGGCCTATCTCGTGTTGCAACGTCATCTACAAGGTAATATCAAAAATCATTGCTAATAGGCTAAAAGGGATTCTTCCAAAATTCATTGCTGGAAACCAATCTGCTTTTGTAAAAGACCGACTTCTGATAGAAAATCTGCTATTGGCGACGGAATTGGTAAAAGACTACCACAAAGACTCGGTATCCGCCCGGTGTGCAATAAAAATTGATATCTCAAAAGCATTTGACTCCATCCAATGGTCGTTCCTTCTTAACACTCTCAACGCTATGGATTTCCCCCCGATATTCATACACTGGATTTCATTGTGTATTACTACTCCTACCTTCTCTATTCAGGTCAATGGGGAGCTGGCAGGTTATTTCAAAAGCAATCGAGGGATAAGGCAGGGGTGCTCTCTCTCTCCGTATCTATTCGTTATAGGTATGGATGTCCTCTCAAAAATGCTGGACAGAGCCGCAGGTGCGCGACATTTTGGATATCACCCACGTTGCAAAAACATTGGCTTGACGCATCTGAGTTTTGCTGATGATCTAATGATATTGTCCGACGGAAAGACAAGATCAGTTGAAGGAATTCTACAAGTTTTCAATGAATTTACCGAAATCTCGGGGCTGGGCATTAGCTTGGAGAAGTCAACACTTTACTTGGCAGGTGTCACGGACAACACCAGACAAGAAATGATTTCTAGATTCAGCTTTGAGGTAGGAGAACTCCCAGTGAGATACTTGGGGCTGCCTCTCGTTACGAAACGAATGTCAAGAGCAGATTACTTACCTTTGATAGAGCAGGTCCGGAAAAGAATAGGTACTTGGACAGCAAGATACCTTTCATATGCAGGGAGATTAAATCTAATAAGCTCGGTGATACGTGGGATATCAAATTTTTGGCTGGCTGCTTTTAGACTTCCGAGAGAATGCATCCGAGAGCTGGAAAAACTGTGTTCCTCATTCTTATGGTCGGGGCCAGAACTAAACCAAAGAAAGGCAAAAATATCTTGGGAGCAAGTGTGCAAACCAAAACAAGAAGGAGGCTTGGGTCTTCGATCTCTAAAGGAAGCTAATGATGTATGTTGCTTAAAACTGATTTGGAGAATCATTTCTCAAAAGGATTCGATGTGGGTTCCATGGCTGAAAATGTACTTGGTTAAAGGAGAATCATTCTGGTCGTTGAAGCAAAACACAACAATGGGATCATGGATTTGGAAAAAACTCTTAAAATACAGGGAGGTGGCGAAGAGGTTCTATAAGACGAAAATTGGAAACGGCGATTCGACTTCATTTTGGTATGACAATTGGTCGAGAATGGGCTGTCTTATCGATATCAATGGGTTACGAGGAGTAATCGACATGGGGATAAGCAAAACAGCAACAGTCTCAGAGGCTTTATTTGGAAGAAGACAAAAAAAGAAGACACCGAACTCAAGCGCTAAACATGATCGAAGAGGCCATAGAAGATCAAAGAGCTTGTAACACGGCCGACCGAGAGGACATGGTGCTATGGAAAGGAAAAGGAGATGCATACAAGAATTATTTCTCAACAAGGGATACTTGGAACCACACAAGAACAACATCAAACAAGGTCGCTCGGCATAGATGTGTTTGGTTTGCTCACGCCTCACCAAAATACTCCTTCTGCACTTGGCTAGCGATGCACAATCGCTTATCGACGGCTGACCGAATGGTTAACTGGAACACAGGCGCAAACAATATGTGTGTTCTATGCAACAACGGAACGGAGACAAGAAACCACCTCTTCTTTACGTGCAGGTACTCAACGGAAATATGGAGCTCGCTCACAAAAAAACTCATGGGAGCATGCTTTTCGAATGAATGGGATGCGTTAACTACCACCATCTCAGAAAATAACAAAGATAGGGTCTGGAAGTTCTTGATAAGGTACACCTTTCAAGCGCTGATACACAACTTATGGCGAGAAAGAAACGGAAGAAAACATGGAGAACAGGAAAATTCTTCTGGGCGATTAATCAAATATGTCGACAAGGATGTGTGAATCAAGCTCCTATCCATAAGAGTGGAGGGCGATAGGAGATACGAGAACGCTCTTCAAACGTGGTTCGCCTACGGGAAGTAACGTAAAACTGTGTTTAAAATATTAATAACTTAGATTTATAATTTCGGATTTGGGTTGCACTTGATGTAAAACGTTGTTTTCTTGAATTAATTTAACATTATATTCAAAAAAAAAAAAATAAACAGTTGGTCATACAATAAACAATAAAAATCGGATTCAAATTTTTGTATTTGCATAAGAAGGAACTTACAAATCAGAAAACTATTTTTTAGAGAACCACTGAAAATAGTTTGAAAATCTGTCAAATACAGAAAGTTATCTTTATTTTTAAAAGTAGTCCGAGTAATAGACGTGTTGTTCAAGAAACCCATATTGGATTGGTGGTTAGTTGTTCGATATTGGCCATATGCAGGAGTCAATGAAAAAAAAAAAATGATCCTCCATTCTTAACAAACATCTTCTTACATGAAGCATGAATCTTTGCCTGCAGTTAAAGAATACAATTAGAAATCTTTTCATATATTAAAGAATACAATTAGAAAACTCCTTAAAAGGTATGACTTACTATATCAAAGTGGCTAAAATTAGTTCCAATGTTTCTCCAGATTGCGCGGTGTACTGTTTCCGAGCATGAATGACTTTCACAAGGATTCGCCAACCTGTCTTGAAAGGCTTCACAGATGAAAGGTTAATGAAACCAAGGTTAGTTTGTGAAGTAATAGAATTCATTTTAAAATAAATCGCGCAGCCGATAGAGAACAAAGAAAATGTTTTGATAATGGTTTAGGTTGGGGTGTAAGATTGTTTGTGTATTTATACATGAATAATATCTTTAAAAGTATTGATAGATAAAGGATATGGTTAGTATTCTTATTTGGTAGAATTTACAAATATTAAGATCTTTTAATGTTATTGATATGGATATCCTTACTTCCAAATCTTGTATACAACATGTAAGATATGCAAAGTTTGTTTAAGATTTAACAAAAATATGTTTAATGTTTTATTTTGTATATTCTAAATAAAGAAAATAGGTAAATTAAAATCAATATTTTATCAATATATATATAAGATAAAATAATTAGTAGAATAATTTTCAATCATAAAGAATTTAAATTTTTATTATTATTTAAACGTAAAATAAGTTTTTGCCATATCAAAAGGTTTACTATTTAAAAAAATTGTAAAACTTTCAGAGTTTCGAGTTATTGTTTCAGTTTGCTAATTTTATGTAACTTGATTTAATTAGCAATTTTTATGATCAAATTACAAAAATAGACTTTTAACTTACAAAGGATAATAGATGATTAAAAAGGAGTAAAGTTGTGTAGGAGACATAAATTTAATTTTTTTTTCAAAAGGATAAACTTGATTGTTTTCTATATAGAATTTTAATTGACAAAGGATAATAGATGGGTTTTTTTTTTGGTAGCCATAACAATAGGTAATCATTTGAACTTTTATTAATTTATAGATTTTTTTCGATTAAATCGATATTTTACAATAATAAAAAGTAATAAAAACTAATACATAAAATAATTTACATAACTGAGAAAATAAGATTGTGAGTAATCTCCACATGTTGGTGAACTTTACACGTGTAAACCAAAGAGAGAATAATCTCTCTCAAATTAAAAACAGAATAAAAATGCAATAAATCTAAACCAATGAGATTTCTAAACCCACTTATAATCAGTTTCTTATGGAATACAAACGCATATTTCTTGTTGTTGTTGAGCTTTGCTCTGGATTTTGAATTTTTGAATCTCCTTGCAAAAAGGGAATAAAATAAAGTAAATAAATCAGATATCAAATTAGTAAAAGGCAAAATCAGAAGAAAAACAACAAAGTCACACGAAACAGTATTAGAGAACTTGAAAAAAAAAAATGCAAAACACATATTATGTGCTTTAATACCAAATTTATCTAAAAAATCATAATCAAAAATAATAAGAAATAGGACTAACCTTTGAATTACATAAGAAATTGGCAGCATACGTCATCCAAGTTTGAATCTCAAATTTATCTAAAAATCCAAAAAGTCATCCAAATTTTCCTGAAATTATGTCATCAAAACAAAACAATTAAATCCTTAGAATAATGAAAACGAATTAAAAAAATTAGTATTCCACTACAAGAAAACAGTCAATTACAAACGAAATTTTACGACGATTTTAAATCGATGTAAATTTACATCGACATTACGACGGAATTACGACGAATTATGTATTCGTTGTAAATTCGTCGTAAAAATGTGTCGTTGTAATATCGTCACGACATTACGACGATTATACGACGATTTTAAAATTCGTCGTAAACTCGATGTAACATTACGACGGATTTACGACGAATATCACTTTCGCAAATTACGTTGTAAAATCGATGTAATTTTACATCGATATTACAACGATCAGAATTCGATGTAAATTAACGACGAGTAGACGTCGATTGTTTCCAGTTAGGTAGAACACGTTTTTAATAGGTTCACCTAATCTATTTACATCGAAAATATACGTCGTAAATCCGATGCAAATCCGTTGTAATTCCGTTGGTAATTTTGAAAAATTTCTATAAATACATTCGTGACTCAAACGTAAATTTCAAAAAAAAAAAAACAAACACTAATAAAAAAAAAACACACTATAAAATCTTACACTATAAACACACTATAAAAAAAACACACTATAAAAAAAAACACACACTATAAATTAATTTTCCACGTGTTTCAAACTTACGACGAATTTACGACGGATCCGTCGTAAATCCGTCGTAACTTACCATCGAATTTACGATGGCAACAAACTCTATATATATGTTCCAGATTTCTCTTCCCTCTCATAATCTCATAATCTCACAATCTCCATCTCTCTCTACAAGCCCTCTCTCTCTCTCTAAGGTATTTTTTTTTTTTTAAATTAGATATACAATTTTAATTATTAGATAGGATTGGAATTAGGTAGGATTGTAATTAAATAGGATTGAAATTAAATAGTTGCGGGAATTATTAGATTATATTGTTAATATTCGTTAATTAATTTTTAATAATTTTGTAGATATATATGGCGCCACGTACAACTCACTATCGCCAGTTTATGGGCGGTGATTCGGGACCGTCGGAGATCCCGTCATCTTCTGCCACACCGTCCGCAGTTCCGGATTCTGGGTCCGTACCAACGGCGCCGCAACCACCTCCACCTGCACCAGCACCTCGACCTCCGTTGTTATATGCGGAATTGACGGTCGGGGATATATTGCAGTCGCCGGGTCATGATGGTTTACCCCGGTTAGATCCGCGACGGCCGCCTAACACTTTTTGGTACGTAATATTATTATTTTTTTCTTCTTTTTTTGATAATTATTTTTGTTACTGATAATTGTAGTTTTATTTCTCAGGTTTAAGGAAGATAACAAAGTCGGCCGGAGTGTGTCTAACATCATTAAAGCCTATTTCGAGGAGCCTCACCACAACTGGTATGCGGTTCCGGATGACGTTATCGAGACGTGGTTCAAATGTTTTGCGGTAATTTTTTTTTTTTTTCGAGAATTAGTTATTTTTATTTAATGATATCGTTTCTAATTTTTTTTTGTCGGTTTTTTATAGCAAAAATGGCATTGGGACATTGAGATCAACGAGATGGTGAAGACGCAGTTTAAGAAGAAGAGAAAATTGCGGCTCAACAACACCGTCTCCGATTGGAAGAGGAAGTGGGAGGTTAATGGCGATGAGGCAAAGCCCCCATACATGTCTTCCGAAGTTTGGAACGGTCTGAAGACCTACTGGATGGATCCGCATTCGCAGCAAGTGGCTGCTAAGTGTTTTGCTTCTCGGAACACTGTCGGTCCAGACGGTCTTCCGGCGGTTATGCCGCATACTTCGGGTCAAACATCTTTTGCGGGAAGGCGCCTTCAAATGGTAATTGTTTTCCGTTAATTTCTTTTTTTGTGATTTTAATTATTATTAATTAAAATTAACCATTAACCGTTTATTTTTTTTTGGAATGTCGTTTGGTTAGGCAAACGGAGGCAACTTCCTCCGATGACCAGAGTTTTTGAGGAAACTCACAAAAAGAAAGACGGCTCTTTTGTGGATCCTCGAGCGGAGAAGGTCTACAATGACGTCCAGGCAAGGATCGCCGAGCGTCAAACTCAAGTCTCTCAGCAGCTATCACCTGGCGGTAGCTCGGTCCAATCCA